>KZ506995.1:0-12760 GCA_002844005.1 Limosa lapponica baueri | reverse complement strand
GGAGTATTTTTAAGCTCAACTGTTTACTTAGGGATGCTTCCAACTATAACAAGCCTCATGCCACATAACTATTTGTCCGAGAGAAGAAAAAAAAAAAAGAAGAAAAAAAGGGGGGACAAAAATGCAGAAGCATTGTCTCAGAGTAACAAATTCTTGGAACAGGGTGAACTTTGCATTTTAACCCCCGGAAGGTCTGCCCAGAGGCGTTCAGGCCTTTTCAGACACAGCGAGGGCCAAATCACAGGCTCACCGAAGTCAGCAACTTCTGCAGAAACCTGATTTTACCAGCGCGTCACTCAGTCGGCATCTCCAGCACCGCTGGTTGCGTTCACAGATGAGAAGAACCGTGTCCAGAGGTTTCTATCACAAAAGGAGAAATAATTCCACTGCAGATCACATGAACCCGGCGGCTGAGCGATCGCAGAACCTGCTCCATTTATTTCTACGGGTGTTTCACCTTTGGCTTCAGTGGGAAGAGAGCGAATAACATGGCCTGCTTCCAGGATATCTGCTAATCTCTTCTTTAATATTGAAGAAGCCAGAGACAGAGATATTTCCTGCTACAGTAAAATATTCGAGAGATATTTTCCTTCCTGGATATTCTGATTTGAAAAGAGGAAAACCATTACACAGAGCTTGGGCAGGCCTTTTCTGAATAAAGTTGCATATCAATAAATTGTGACGTTTTCCTTCAATGAAATAAAACAGACACCTTGGAAACGAAGGCAGCGCCGGTGTTGCAATCGGCTGCGGAACATCCAGGGGCCTCGCAGGAGGCTTTTTTTTCCATACAATATGACAATCGTGTCTGAGCATCCCCTGAACCGAGCGGGCTGGCATAATGCATTTGTGGAGCGCGGCTCCCTGGTAATTCAGCTGCTTCGTGGAAATACATTCCTGGGCTGGTTCTTTGTCTGGCGTGACTCGGCTCATCGGTATGATATAGCGGTCGGAGCACAATAATTATGCAATTGATCTGCGTGCTGCAGACAGATACAATTACAGCTCCCTCCCCGAGCCCGGCACTGAAATTTGATATTTCACCTCCAAGAACACGAGCCTTTGTCACTTAAGCGAAAGGGTATTTTCCATCGCTGGCAGTGGTAGTAAGACCTTATCTGCTCTGCGGCCAGCCAACGGGAGCCAACGTGGCCTCTCCCCAGTCCTGGGCAACCAGGCATGTTATAAAGGCACTACAACACGTGCCCTTTTCCCACCTAATCTTGTCTCCCTCCCTGGGTGGTTGGATAAATCAGAAAAGCAGCGCTGAGACTATTCCAATATTCCCTCAGACTCACCCAGGTTTATAAGCTAAAACTGGAGACTGTTCGACTGAAAACTCTCGAGGCTTCTGCCACACAAGGGAGCAACTTCTGTGACCATGAGAAGGGTGCCCATGGCCAGCATGGACCTTCTTGAGACCTGGCCCACGTGTTGGGAGGCTGGGAAGGAGCCTGAGAGAAAAAACCCACTGATGCCATTCACCAAGGAAAAAAAAACCTCCTTGTTTGTGCGTGTGGTTGGCTGCTATTGCAAAGGAAGGTCTTGTGCTCGGCATCACGCTCTAAGCACAGCAAGTTGCTGTTGAGTCACAGAGGACGCTCTAAGGAGGGAAGTGTGACCAGCCGTGGAAGCCTCTCTGATCCACGGAGAGTAATGCGTGAGGGATGCAACAAGCAGAGGAGTAATTCTTCTGCTGGGCTCTCATTGTAGCTGTGTCCTAAAAACCGAAGCTGGATTGAGCTGGGCTGGAGTCACTGGCCTAGGGAAAAATGCAGGCAAATACCACTCCAGCCCACATTCTCCCCCACAAAAAAGCATCTGTCCTTTGTATTTTGCTGCCTGAGATGCCTGCTCTCTCTGCTCTGTGGCTCAGCTGGCCCTGCTAAGATTGCACTATTAATGATGACAGTCTGAAAATCACTTTAAGAGACTTTACGACGATGCTGTGATTATTAACTTGCCAAATGAGTGCTTAGACATTTCAGAACATGTAGCCACACTCCCATGAGCTGCAGGAAACAGTCAGCTTCAAAGTATTTGCCTTAAGCTGAAGGACTCACACAAATATCATCCGAACAGCCCCGGTCAGTAAATTCATTGGTATTTGCTATGAAATCCTGCTAGAGAACCTCAGCTTCTTTATCAACAGCGACCCTCTTTCCCAAGCTCCTCGCTCAATGCTCCAGCCTTATTGATGCCCTGTGAGATGCTGAGCTTCTCTTGCAAGGGCGGCCGGGTTTCTCCCATGCTGTTGTGCCGCTGAAAGCCCTCGGCGGGGTCAGCCAAGGCCTATTTAACGCTGGTGAAAGGCGGCGAAATCGCCCTTAGCTGCTGCGTGGGGCCGCGGCTCCGGCAGTCAAAGCTGTGTTCCTGGGCAGGGGTCTGCGGAAGGGAAGCGGGGGGAGAGGATGGGAGCGGGGCGCGCTCTCAAAGCATGCCCACAATGAATATGGATGGTCATCCATCAATTTATTTTAAGCACATTACTTCTCTGTCAGAAAGGGGGGGAAAAAAAAAAAAAGGAAAAAGAAAGAAAGGAAAGAAAAGACATATAAAATTAGGTTTGTGTCACTCATTTAACACTGCAATTTCCCTAGAGGATTATGCACCAAACAGAGATAGCAAGCTCATGAATATTAATCGTTTCCCTGAATGCAATGCAGCCCGCCAAACAATAAGATTAGGGGAAAGTGCTATGCTTAATTTATGGATAATGGGAGAGGTAAAGGATAGAGCTCCCACAAAGGTAAGGCTCACAGCTGGAGAGAGAGGCCTCTCAGGAGGAGAAGGACAGATCCAGATTTGTAAGGTAGCAAAAAAAACATCTGAGGCCAAGCAGGAGCGAGAGGAAAGGTGTTTAAGGATCATTGTCAAATTAAAATCATACTTCTCCCTGAACAACCACTGGCGGCTAACGCTTCGAGCGTGCCAGAAATCGGTGGTAAATTCAAGAGCGAGATATATTTATTTTCTCTTTTCCTCTCCTCTGTGCCTTTTCTTTGTATTTTACCTCCCCGAGGCCCTGATCCAACAAACCGCGGAGACGTGTGTCTAACCTGAACCACTCACGCTCTTCGGTGGGGCCGCTCACACGAGGAAGCCGGCGGAAGCGCTGCCCCGCGTTGCTGCGAAAGGGCTTCGGCGAAGAGTCCCTTACGAGCGACGGAGATAAAGCGCAGCAATAATAACACCAATAAGACGCCACTGAAACCCCCATAAATTACCAGGCAAACTTCAGGGCAGATAGAAGTTCTGAAGCTACTTCCCAGCTGTGTTTCGATGTGTCTATCAGGCTTTACTCATCTCTTTTCATATTACCTCCTCTCCCCCTCCCTTCTTTTTTATTGATCTCTGCATCTTCTTTATTATATCCTTCGCTTTCTTCGGCGCTGGCGAGCTAAATCAATGCATAATGCACATCACACTCAACAAAAGGAATGCAAATGAAAGCAGGGCTCTTTTTCAGTGTCCGCACATATATCTCGATGCGTGTGCACGAGGTCGGTGTGTGGGAGAGTGCAGACCAAGGACAAGGTGCTCAGCTGCTTGTTAGACACCCATTTCTCATCGGTCCGGTGGGAACGGACCAAGTCCTAGAAAGCTCTGGGTTCCCACAACTGCAAATCATAACTCTTCTGACTGGGGCCTGTTTTACCCAGGACACGTCGGCTTGAACTTGGCCGAGATCCCCAGTAATCGCAAAAAAATCAGTTATCCCGGGAGCAATCAAGAGCAAGGTGAAAGAAAAGCAGCCAAGAGGTAGGAGAGGGGTGCATCAGTCACGGCGGACACCACTTTGATTCGCTTGTCTCCCACAAATCAAACGGCAAAGTGGAACTTTCCCCCCGCGGGACCAAATCCTGTGCGGAGGAGATAAAATATGCAAAATCCGCTACGCAAAGGGGGGAAGAAAAAAACGAGTCGAGATGATAAATTTCAGGATGGGGAAGGGTGAGTGTACCGCAGAACTTAAAAAAGGAGCCCTGCCAGATGCTTTCATTAATTAATTAATTAATCTCACTGTCGCTCTTCGGCATGTTGCAGGAAGAAAACGCTATTAATCTTATCTGTTTTCTGTTACTCGGCTTTGTGTTCAGCGAAGGCCAGGACAGCCTGACAGTAAGACCACACAGTTTTCTTCCCTGACTCCCTCCTTCCGTCCCCCGCGCCCCTCCTCCCGTGGCAGAGCAGATTGATCCACTGTTATCTGATTAGAGAGGAAAGGAGGAGGGAAAACAAAACCCAGGGAAAAAAAAAAATAATAAGGGTCTAATTTTATTACAGGCACTAGCGCAAAGTGTCTTGAGAGCCTTGTGCCATTTATTCCAAGGGAAGTTGGACCAATTAAAAAACCCCATAAAGCTCATGATCCTAAAAGGCAAAGGGAGAAAGGGAGCAGGAGAGGCCGAGGGACACCTGCAAACGGGCTGCCTCCATCCTTGGAGATAGCCAGAACACAGCTGGACACGGCCCTGAGCAACGTGCTCCAAATTTGAAGCTAGATCTCACTTTGAAGTTGGCCCTCCTCGGCCCAGAGACCTCCAGAGACTCCTTCCAACCTAAATTATTCTGTGATTCATGGCTCTAAATCTAAAGCTTGATGGTGTTTGCAGGCTCTGTTGTACTTCTCTTCTACCAAGCGAGGTGACTTGCGCGGTCTCTGCTTTGGAAGGAAGAAGCCCAAGGCTTTGCTATCGAACCTCCTGCTATGGAACCCCCCTGGCGACCCCCCCCTTCAGCCCTGCCTCTGCAAACAAAATGTTTAGCGATTATTTTCAGCCATGTGGGACCCAATCCTGCAGACAATTTGTGACAAGCATTGCATTCACTGTTGTGGTTAGATTTGCTGAAGTCTCAAGAATGCCTTGTGGTAGTTCAGAAACATGCCTGGAAGGAAGCATTTGCAAGATCAAACCCTGAGGCCCCCAATTCAGCAAAGCCTCTGAACATGTGTTTGAGGCTCGCTGAATTCTTTGCTGAAGGGGAGTGATTCCCGGGGCTCTAAAGAGCTACATAATACAACAAGAACATCACTGCAAAAATAACACTGTCTGAAATAATTACTTGTTGTCCTACAGGATTATAACATGTGTTAGCCTTGTAAACATGGAAATAAATTACACTTATTTTTCTTTGCTCCTCAAAGAGGGACCCAAGCATCCTGCATTTTCCAAGAAAACACCCCACCAGTCTCAAAGAAGACTTTTGCTGGGGTAAAGGCAGAGGATCCTGTCTGATATTATTAGATTATGGAGAATGCTGAATTTCTGCTCTTTTTAATTGTTATTTATTGTGCAATATGTACACTTGCTTCCCCGACATCTTTATGTTTTCTAGTGAGATTTTGATGCTTGAGGTATTAAACCAGAATACAAGTCTGCATCTTTCATTTGTCTGAAAGATTACCAGCAGTTTCCCTCTAGCTCTTAATCTCCTAATTGTTGGTGGTCCAGCACCCATAAAAGCCAACAGGGCTTGTTTTGCAGCAATTACCTTCTCTGAACCTTTCCCAGGGACTTGGTGAAGACAGTGTTTGCCCCAAAGTGAGAGCCACTGATCCACCCTGGCAGACCCTGAACACACACCGAGGCCATTCACCGCCACAGCATTAGCATCACCGCGACTGTAAAGTCACGCAACAAAACATTTCCAAGGTCTGGGTCCATGCAGCTTTCCACTCATTCAGTTAATTTGATTCATCTAAGTGAATCCCCATGAACAACTAATTTGATTTTATTCGTTTTGTAATCCAGGACCTGTGCACAACCATGAACTTCCAAAGCCCACGACAAACAAACAAACTTCTTACCTCTGGAATTCCCCCTGCCTTTTCAACACAAGCAAATCTGAAAAATCACTTCCTCTGTAATGTGTAGAAGAAGCTGTGTGTATGTTTTAGTTGCTTCATTTTCTAATCACACTGCTGTCAGACAGGCTTTCTCCACGCTTAACCAGCCCTGTTGCTGACATCAGAGAAGAAGATGTTCCCAGACATGAAGCGGGGCTCCTGCACTCACCTGGCAGGACACTGTGTGGTCCAAGGCTTGGGACATCCCGCTCTCAGTCCTGTCCGTGGACTTATTTGGCTCATGATGCAGTTCCTGCCCAGCCCACACAACCCCATTTCCTTGAGAACCAGTGTAGACAGGGGAGGACCGGGGACATCTCCTAACTCAACGCTGGGAAGTGGCCAAAGTACAGACCTGGACCAAGGAGCTTGGACCTGCTGCTGAGCAGGGTGATACAGATGCAAACACACAGCTCCAACCCAAAGCCTTGCTGGAACCAGCCTCGCATTACGCCTGACTTTCGGAGAACCCAAAACATTTGCATGAGTGTTTATATCACTTTCAAAATATTATGACTAATATCTTTCAGTGCTTGAGGCTCTAAGGCAGCAAGTAACTTGAAACACAAACGTAACTTCAAGACCACCAATAGTCACAATTAGCCTTGACCATAAACACTCTCAGGTTTCAATACAGCAATTTACATATGTAAATATGTAAATAAGTACATCACCAAATCAGGCCTCAAGTCCCATAGCGTGGGATGCTGAAGTAAAAAACGTAGCCATTACGAGGAGACAAGCAGTCCTCAGCTTACCACCCAAGGGAAACGTGGTGCCTGTGAGGTCCTTTATATGTTGCTCCAGGCACAAGAGATAACCGTCTGTTTGCCCAAAAGAGCAAATTTCAGCCTTGCCAACATTAAATTATCTGCTCAGGACTGACGCCCTGAGCTGAAGGCTTGGGATCACTAGATGGGACTGAGTATTTGCTTGGTCAGGCCAGATAAGGAATCTCATGTCATCCTTTGGGAAAAAGCCCACCCTTTATAAACATTAACTTGGGTTTCAGAAGCTCTGTGTGTTTCCACCCTTCCCCAGACCTCGATGAGCCCTGGTTGGGAATTGCTACCCCACAGAAGGTGCAGCATAAACTGGTCTCCATTCCCCTTCTCTGCCCCCAGCATTCCTAGAGAGTTTAATAAATATGTAAAGCTCACAACTGCAGCCCTGCTATCCCCGATAGCTCCAGCATCTTCCGGCCATTGTGCCTACAGGTTTTGCTAATCAGAGCAAACCAGGCTTGCAAATGGAATCTGATTAAGTAGTTTTCACCTCTGAAAAAGGGGATTAGCTAGACCTTTGATCCTCAGATATTGATTTGCAACTCAAAGGAGGTGTGACCTCAGCTGGACTTGCTTCTGGTCTCAGTCCCTTCCCCTTTCACTCCTCCTCCTGTTTACCAGAAAAAAAATCAGTTCATGTCTTCTCACGTAGCCAGATCTAAAGCCTATTGAAGCCAGTGGAAAACCACCCACTGACTTCAATGGGCTTTGGATCAGTCCCACAATGGCTGACTTAGCCTTAAGTCCTAGCCTGTTTCAAAGCCAGCAGAACCAATTTCCCATCCAAATGACCAGAAGCTGGGAAGATATGTTCGCCTTTCAAACCTACAAATTCCACCTTTTTTTCTTTCTTCCATGACAACTCTTCAGCTGAAAATACTGAAAATACTGTGGATTTTTTCCTGCACGCTCTGCGTTGTTGCCCACCGTGAGTGGAAGGGCTCCGAGCCGGACTTACCGATGCAATTAAAGGATAACTCCTGGAGGCAGAATAGGGAGCAGCCATCACCGTTGATCTTATTCATATCATCGCATTCTTCCCCCAGGTCTCTGTGGGCAGGGCACACACATGCAAAAAGGAGTCAGATGGCAAACTGCATCGTCCCAACGATTGCTGCAACCCCTTTGCAGAACCTCACAGCCCTGAAATTCAGCACCGCGGCTTTGTGTGCCGACCCTTAAAATACCTCTCCCTTTCTCCTCCAGCCCTGACTTTCATCATTCCTGGTTCACAAGCTTGCCCGGCCATTCCTCTCCTGCACATGTGGATACCACTTGCTGTTCTCTGGTGAGGATATGAGCAACTTCCTTCATAGCTGGTGTGGCTGCAGCTCAGCAGGTGGGGAAAAAGAGAACAGGAATCTCTGAAACTCTTTGTATTAAATCTGGAAGGGCCAGGCTGTGACCCCAGCATGGGAATAACAAGGCATAAAGCCTGGCGCCGGGCTGTTCCAGGTGCCAGCACTGGGAGGAGAGCGGTCCACAGGGAGAAGGTGATGTGGGGTCAGGGTCCTGCCTTGCACCAGACCCACGGTTGCAGCAGCGTGTGGGGAGAAGAGCACGAACCAGCTGAGAAAGGGGCTGCCACAGCTGCAAGTGGGGCCACAACCAACCAAGCTGTGACACAGCCTGGTTCCTGCTCGCTCCTGAGGCAGCTCAGCTATTGTTCGACGCTTGCTGCAAAGCCACAAGTGATGCCTGAGGAATGTGCAAACATAACAGTAGGAGAAAAGTTATGGAAAGCAAAATTAATCTGTCTTTCTCCACCTCCCTCTCCAAGACTGCCCTGGATTCATATGTCTTCTGGTTGTTCTCTTTGATTTCCCTGCCTGTTGGGCCTCATCCTGCAAACGCTTGCTGCCAGGTATAGCATCTGACAGAGTAGTACTATGTGATTCCTCATCAGCGTTATTTCAAGAAAATAATACTGGCTGGATTAAGCACTCGCTTGTTGTTACTTCCATCGTTTAAATAATTAAATTATCTAATGCCAGGAAGCTTGGAAGCAGGTGGCCTTAAGGGCCTACATAGTAAAAGAATAAACCCTAACATAGTTGTGAATGATTGTTTTACATTCTCAGTGGTCTGGGGATTGGCAGCCGGTGAGAAGGAGGAGCTGATTGAGAACATGCATTTCCCAGCACTCCTCCTCAGAGGCCAAATCTATCACCTCCAAATGCATCCCAGCTCCGGTGGTCGGGCAAACAAGAGGTTGGACCAGGAACCTGGCCCACCATGTGGCAGGGCCATGTGCGAGGACTTCACGTGTAAGGACAGCATCAAACGCTGCATGAATTTTTCCAGCACTTACTTCAGCTCCATATAGGAAATGTCATATATATGAATAAAGATATGGATACACGAACAAACAGCATAAACAGCGTACAGCGTACTTTCATATCGATCCTGCTGTCTGGACTCCATTATCTGTATCTCTGTCTGTATCTACTGGTGCCAGGATAGCAGGGCCTAAGTTCCAATTAAATGTCATCATCCTGGTAATCATCAAGCACATGAGTCATTAGCTACAGATGAGAGCCGGCCTAAACTGAGGAGACATCAGAGGTCATCAATTCCTTTCTAAGTCTCAGATTCTGGCTGAGGACATGTGCTCAGATTTATCCGTTTGCTCGCTCCAGACTTACATTTGGATAATCCCGTCTCCACAGTATCCACTTCCAGAGACATACACGAGCGCGGGGGAAGGCTCGCTCTCCTCCGTCCCGGAAACAACGATGACCTGGTACGTGTACGTGGTGCTGTCGCTCAGTTCCCTGCGAGACAAAAGGAAATATTAAGCGATTGGTACAACAAAGGCAGTAGCGAGGGGCAGAGAAGGAGGTACTGAAATGGGGGGTGGCTGCCAAAAAAGCAAGTTTTAATTCCATCAGGTCCTCAGAATATTCCCGCCTGGTTTTGATGGGATTAATTTTTGGTTGAGTGTCTTTTTCTTGTGAGCGCTACCAATGTCCATGCTTGATTGATGCACAGCTCTGAAACAGGTGCAACTCTTGACTATTTGCTGCTGAGAACCGTGCGGTTCGGTGTGTTGCTGCTTACACCCTGGTAATCCCGCTGGAGAGACGGCACCACGGCAGCGGATCAATCCTCACCACGCGCGGTGGGAAAGGGTAAGAGCATCACCGAGAGTCGACAGCGCCGCAGCGTTTGGGAAACCAGCCTGTGCTTCGCTGGCCTGAGCCTGGGACACTCCTGCTCCCATCCCTGCACGGCGGGGATGGTGTCACCTGCGAGTTTGTGCCATATTCCATTTAAGGAACTTAGAATACTCCACAAACGCCAATTACCTCCTGAGCTCAACCCACCTGCAGCTGGAGCCAGTGGGAATTTGCCTATTGATTTAAGAGAGAATTGGACTGGGGATGTTTCAGTGATAGATAAATAAGTTATCCACTTTGCATACGGGTATTAAAACAGTCGGGTTAAAAAGAAGGTTTCTTCCTCTCCAGGAGAGCACAAAAATTAGGATCCACTCCACAGCACTGGATCACGGTATTAGCACTGAAATACTCACAGAAAGAATTAGCAAACTATTACATATTTATGCAAAGCCATAATTACCTAAATCCTGTGCATCTCTAAATGAGGAATAATTTTTTATACGCAATACAGAAATCATATAACCCTAATATAAATGTTTAGCGCTTGTACAACGCCTTTTACATTATCAGAACGCAAAACGTTCCACAAAGAAACTCATTACCATTATCCTCATTGTGCTGATTTGTAAAGCCACGGAGTGGCGAAGGCAAAATGATTTGCTCGAAGTCATCAATCAGGCTAATTGCAGAGCCCGTAACGCAACCCAGCTCTTTCCTAACCCCCGCCGGTCCTCTACTGACTACGCTCATATTGCCCCAATTACTGCCAGTAATATACATGTCTTTTTGTCACAGGAACTTGGTCAAAAAGGATGTATTAATGAGGTGTGCGCTACGGAGTGATCTGTCTGCTCCACGGAGCAACAAAGCCACTGAAGCAGATACCAATGGACTGTAGTTACTGAAATCTTCATCTTCGTGAAACAAGTATCTCCTTACAACGTTCATTAAATTAACAAGCACGACTTAAACTCCAATATCACACGTTGTATTTTACAACAAAGCTGTTCCTTGCGGATACCGTGCCTGCAAAATAACCGCCATTGACCCAATTGCACGCGAGCAGCACCGGGATTTGACCCTTGGCTCCCACCCCTGATGTGGGGAGTGAAACGCAGCGGGGCGAAAACACCAACGCAACCGGCTTTCCCGTTGCTCTTCACCCCATTCCTGTCGGCAACAGCCTGCGGCTCCCGATAGCTGAACTTGAGAGCTCACGTAGCACAAACGACATCTTAATTCACCTACAGGCTGGGGAGATACCAACCCAGATACTGGTGAGAGTGTTTATTCAATCAAAGTGAAACATTTCAAACTTCTGCCCTTGGGACCTGTTTAAAACAACTGTTTAAAAAAAAAAAATATAAAATTATAGGAAGTAACTTAAGTGGCCAAACATACACTGATGGTTTCCTCTAGATTTCACTCCCGGATAAATCCACTTATTAAGACAGGAAGCTTCTGATATATACTGATGAAATCAAAGCAGAGGCAAGCTTTGATTATTAAAGAGCAGTTATTTCTCAAGTTCTTTCTCAAAACCATTCGTAAAATATTTAAGATTAACAAGTATACTTGCAGAAATGTGGATTTCGTCACTGGGGATCTGCTAACCACAAAAAAGGTTCAATTCTTAGAAAAGACTGTTAACAAATGAACAGTTTGGGCAGCTATAACAGCTACAAAATAAATAAATCCGCGCTGCTTCCTGATGCGCTGAGATCACAAGCGCCAGTGCAAAATAGCCCTTCTCAGATTCTGATTTTTTTCTGCAGTTTCCACCAAGACCCACAGGTGATGGGCAGGGATTCGGCCAAGAGCAGAAAGTGTGTCTCCGCGAGCGTGTTTTCGTGCGTGGGAGTGTTGGTGTGTGCCTGTGTGTACATGTAAGCAATGGGAAAACAGGAAAAGTTCACGTTTGTTTATGTACAGGGCGGGAAGTTGGCAGAACATAATGGAAGAAGACATAGTACTAAATTAAGCCCGGGAAAGAATATGGTGTTTATGAATTATTAGGTGACTGGAGATGAATGTGTATGTGGGTGAAGAAGACAGAAAACTGGAACTGAAAGTTATTAGGTGGGGAGAACTCTGGCATGTTTAACTGTACGGACCGTGAATGCCAAGCTGTGATCGGGGAGAGACCCTGCGGCCGTCGGAGAGTGACGGCTGGCGTTGTGGCACTGGGCTTGGGGCTAATCCTGTCACCTGCCAAGCACCAGCGAGAGGAGATCACCAACTGCAGCCTCAAAAATGGAAAGCTCTTGGAGAAGCGATATGTCCTAACAGGCCTTATAGTTTAGTGACAGGAAAAAAAAGGTCATTTCTTCTCTAAAATAGAATACGAGTAAAATACCTGACTTCTTACACATCCATTGAGGTATTTGCACAGCCCGGCATCCCTTACTTCTACACAGCTTGGGTACGGAACAGCTTTTAAGTTATTTATGCTCACAATACCCCATGAGCTATGAACGTCATATCCTCATCTTAGGTTAAAATACAGAGAAAAGGAAGACAAATACCGAGAGACTTACAGTCCCTATAAAGCAATGGCAGGACCAGGGGCCAGCTCTCCAGGGGCCAATCCTCCCCGTCCTCATCCTGGTCCCCTTTGGGACAGCCCAGTCGAGAGGGACCTGGAGCCTCACAACCTTCCCCGTGCCAGGGATGGCAGAGAAGTCCCAGGATGTCACCCCCAGGGCAGCACCAACAACCAGCCATGCCCAGAGGAGATCAGAAACAGGAGCCTGTGTGCTCCAGAGGTGCCCTCCAGCATCAAGCAATCAAAGCTGGAGATGTGCCTCGGCTGGAGCACCACAAAGCCACCTGAGAAACTCAAAACTCAAGCCATGGAGCTTTCAGCTCACCCTGGCCTGATCCAACTAGTGGCAAAAACATGATTGCAGCCGACGCCTGGATGTGGCGTTTCACAAGTCTCAACAACTGGAACTTGAGATACTTCTGTCCTCCTGAACTGTTAAATATATCATATCGGCAGC
>KZ506994.1:58628-79799 GCA_002844005.1 Limosa lapponica baueri | reverse complement strand
GTGACATTTTCGTGGCCATCTCTCTTTCTGGGGAAGTCAAACATTTTTCTATGTGTTTTAATTATACGACCCTCACATTGCAATTTCAACATATCTCCTTCTCCGACAGATATGCCATCACCTTGATTTACAGAAGTACCTATCTCCTTACACAGAGGAGGAAATGAGAAAGTATATTTCAAAAGCACCTACAGTGCAGGTGGCATAAAATCTTATCTGACAATTACATCTGAAGGCAGAAATTTAAGTGAAATCACTGTAGTATTTAGCAATTGACCATTATACAGCAAGCAGTTTAACGTAAGGAGGTATGCAGGCCGCAGTATTTAAGTTTCTGGGCCTCACTGAGCGCTGTTTAACGCTACCATTGCACAATTTAAAGCTTGGTCAAAAAAAAAAAACCAACAAGAAAACAGACATTTTTTGATGTAGCCCTTCTCCATTCTTGTCAGGGCCCTGAGGGCACGAATAAGCCTTAAGCTGGTCCTGCCCAGCCCCACACCTGTGGGCCCAGGACCCCCATTTTGGCTCCACACGGGGCCATGGGTCCCTGCCCAGGCCATGCTGGGGCCAGGGAGCACCCCCAGTCATGGTCTTATCCCCAGGGGAGCCTCCCCACTCGTGCTGCACCCTGACAAACCTTCTTCTGCCTTTTTCTACTAGCACATGCTCCTGTCTAAATATTTAACAAAGACAAAATTGCTACGAAATGGTGTTGACACAGGTGTGATATGATGGGCCTCCCCCCCCCAGAGAAGAGCACAAACTGCGTGTGGTGCAAGGGGCCCTGTGAGAAATCTCTATCGGTAGAGTTTGACCAAGGAAAAGCTTCAGCGTCAGCCCCCAGCCAGGCCCAGCCCTGGCTGGGACAACCGAAGCAAAGACTTTGGTTCTTGGTTTCCCCTCGTTTGCACAGCAGCACGGCTCGCTTTCTGCTTCATACACCCTTGTTTTCTCTTGACATTATTAGTGGGACTGAGAGAAGTCCAACGCGAACAGAAGATGCTGTTTAACGTGAGGAGCTTCTTCAGTATTGCAAAACTAGCAGGGAACAGCAAGCCCCTGCTGCGACAGTTTTGGTAAGCTTATCCTTTACTTTCGTCTGGTGTTCAGTGACATTTAGTCAGAAACCTGGAGGCAAAAGCAGCTGAATCCTGTGAAGGAGTGAGTGTTTCAGAGAAAGGCTTTTTTTTTTCCCACGCATTTTTTTGGCCCTTTTGCTTCCCAAGGCAACAAGCTCTGCATCTTTGGGAGACTGGAGGATTTTCCCTTTTAATGTTTGTGAAATTCTCTTAATTCTTTCTGTGGGATTTAGCAGCAAAGTCAAGAAGGAACATTTGTTCTTGAGGTCAATGTATGCTGCAGGCACTGTAATCAATAAATAGCTATCTGAATAAAGTACAGGAAATTATTACATTTAGACAATTGTCATGGCCAGTACTGGGGGGGGGGGAATTCTCTCCTTGAAGCTGCAAGGTGAATCCCTGCTTCAGTATTTTTTTTGTTTCTGTAAACACTGGAGGTGTGCAGGAAAAGCACGATGTGGTATGAGAGTCAAAGCTAACCAGGTAGACCTGACTCTGTGACCTGGCTTTGGGTTCTTTCTTCAGCCACGTAGACATGCCTGTCCCCTGTGCCTTCAGAAAATTAAGGCAGTGTTACAGTAAGCTGCTTCTCATGCTTGTCACATCTCCAGAATCAGGTTAAAACTAAAGACTTGAAAATTAATTCCACATCTTCTTATGTTTTCATGTTGATGTCAATAAGAATAGCATTATCAGTGTTATGTAACAAGTGATTAGTGCTGGAAAACAATATACAGGAATTTCACATTCACAGGAATCCTAATATGCAATAAGTCATTTTTATTTATCGTTTCTACATTACATCAAATGAAAAACAAATGTTTTCCAAGTTCTGTGATTTATTTGCTACAGTTTTAAAGTGTTCCTGAAGCCTGGGTGATAATTTTTATATGGATTTTGGATTTTCACTGCTGGCAATTGGTGGGAACTTTCTCTGGTTAGCAGAGATGATAGAAAAGCAAGTTTGGAAAACAACTGCAGTAAAACCCGTTTTCCAATAAAGTTATCCAATTTATTAAGGTCCCCACATAACGTTGTTTGTTATTTTTAGGGTTTTTTTAACATTCTGTCATAATATTGACATAACTGTCACGACTGTCTATGAGCATTATAAGTTAAGAACGCTGTCATTGATGCTGCAGCATAACCTGGTATCTATCAGTCTGTGCTAATAGCCCAAAGTAATTGCTGCCCCTGCTCAGAAAGGAATAAGCCAACTGCTTGACCTTGCAATTCTGCCTGTTACATTTTAACTTCAGTATGTTGTCTCATGCTCCTTCTCTGGAATTTATTTGTCCACTTCTGCCTCTCTTTCAGAGGATGTGGATGGGAAGGGAAGCATTTCTTGAAGGTCATAGCAATAAACAGAATCATCATGGGAACACAGAGGTCAGGAGTCCAACTTTCTGCTTGTAGCCTGACAACAGCATATGAGGTCAGCTCTGTCTTTGCTTAGCCACATCTTGAAAATCTCCAAGGATGGTAATTCCAAATCCTCTCTGGGTAAAAATTTAATGCTTCTCTATCTACCAGCGCTGAAATTATTGGTGGATACTTCTCAGTCGTGCCAGGTGGTAAAACAAGAGCAATGAACCTGCTTGGCAGGTTAAGATTAGACAATCTCTAACTCCCTGGAAGGAATTGTAGGCTGCAATTAGAAACTCGAAGAGCAGCACCAAAGCTGCTCCGGAAACAATGCAGTGAAGAAGAGTAGAGTGACCAAGCAGCAAGCAGCTGCATAGATTTTAAAACAGAGCAAGTATTTTTTTATTCCCCCAAACTGGAACGAGTATCAAATTCCTGTTCTGAAAAATATAATAATAAAAAAGTCACAGTTATGAAACTAATTTCCTTCACAATATACATATTGAAGTTAGAGCCAATCCCTTGAATATCAATTTAGTGCCTTGGTGTTCAAGGCTGGATTTTGGTAGCTTACTTTTGTGAGCTGTTTTTCATGCTATGGTGGAAGCTACCATGAATGTCCAGCCTTTCTTATAATGTCAGGTATATTCTATTCTGCAGCTGTTGAATATAGAGGTACAGGAAGTCATTTTGCTAGCTCTGTTAACACCCACTTCAAATTAAAAGATGGGGCATTTACGTGCTTCCTAACTGTTTCTAGTTGTTTACCTCAGGTTGGAAACAAGCATGGGTACAGAAGGATAGTACTTATAGCAAAATATGTAGCTTTATTTTACTAATGATGGTAATGCTATGAAGATTAGCCGTTATGGCTTGGAAATGTGCACTATTATTTTAAGTGCCACAAATATTTATTACCTAAGTCACACATACAGTTTAGATTGTATTTCACTTAAGAATCAATTTTCAGAGACACTCTAAGAAAATACACAGGCAACTTTTCTCTAAACTTAGAAAACAAGAAATCCACTCCTTCATCTGCACAGTGCTACAGAAAAGTCAAGCCATCCTGCAGTCTGGGGGCCTGTGCTCTGATGATGCACATTGATGGGAATCTTTGTGGCACTTTGTGCTTAGCTTAGTGCTGGATCCTCTGGCAGCCTGCATAATCTCTGGAGCACATTGCCCTGATATATGACAGCATATACTGAGTTCCAGCAATATTAATCTGTAGGTCATCTGCGTGGTCTACTTCTTCATATATTCTTCATGTTTCTGCTGTTACACATAATCCTTTTCACTGTGAATAAAGTATTCTCAGTAATTGCGGCAGTACGATGTGTATCTTAAGTACTTCTAAGGTGTCCAGAAGGTGTTTTACACAGCATTTAGATATCTTCAGTTAAACACAAAATTCAGCTACATGATTTGAAAGGTCACGCAGTCTGTTCTGTGATGTCAAATAGACAGTAATAATGTCTGGTACCATTCCCTTAAGAGCTGCTCTCTTCCTATGGTTTCAGCTGGAGTCTATGCCACAAACTTCTGCAGAAAAAGTCTTTCACTCCAGATTTAACTAACACCCAAAACTTTAGAAGCCATGGTAGGCCTATCCACTCCCAGGGCTTTTATCCATTAGAATTAACAGATGAATGAACAGAAATTCTATTTTTCCCCCTGAATTTTCCTAGCTGTGGGCTCCAGAGCTTGGCAATTGGCAGGTGCTGTAACTGAGCCTGACCTCAAAGGTGAGCGAAAGGGAAACCTTGAAATACAAAAGCAGTAGCTGCACTCTGTCCATTTGTTTGCAGTGCTTTGGTCTCCATTCCATCAGATCAGTCTAAAAATGCTGCAATGAATTAAAAAAAAAACCAACATGTTTAGCTTGTACCCATCCAAACCTTAGCAAGAATACAGTGTGGGCTGTGTTATGCTAAGGAGGGCTGTAGACACAGTACCAGAGAAGGGGGTAAGCTGCCACTCTCCATTATTAATCTTAAGCCTGTGAAAACACAGGCTTGGACGTGATTTTCATTAAGACACCTTGTCTAAGCTAGAGAAAATTTGGTCATGTAACTTCTGTGGGTGATTATCAGCATCCAATTTAATGTGATTCTGAAGTCGCAAATCTGGCTAGAGGGCAGAATACACTGAATAAATACACTGCAGATGCCCAGAACATCTTTTGTGAGGTAGGAGAAAGACCAGAGCACATGGCTATTTTGTTGGGGTTTTTTTACCCTCTTCCCCAGTGTAATCAAGAGATTTCATACACATTTATAGAAATACCACCATTTGTACCAGTGGGGGTGGAACATGGCAATTGTCTACTCATCCATAAAGCATGAAGGAGGGAGAAAGAGCACCAGGACCTATTCCTCATATTCTCTGCCCCCAAAGGGCAGCTTTGCGGTCTATATGTGAGCCATTTCGCCAAGTCCTGAATGGCTTTATGCATTTGGGTTTATTTGATTAGGCAGCATGCAGTCAATGCATATGCATATCAGCAGGCAAAGGAAACTATATCTAATGTACAGTTTATAATACGATTTGAGACACTGTTACAGTGCACTGATCGATATAGTGCATAGTGCCATGTTGTGTATGTCTGACAGTAAAAGTATTTAAACTAATTAATGCAGTCCATCGAGCTGATCCAGCTGGGTCAAATGAGGGGAATGGGAGAGATTGCAGCTGCTTGCTTTTTAGCATGAGTACAATTTATTGTTGAATGACAAAAAGTGTATATTTTTTGCTCTTTTGACACAGGTATGGGCCACCAGCTCAAATGAATGTTGATCTGAAAGGTCGTGACCTCCTTACTCTACAGAACTACAAAGCAAATGAGCTGAAGTATTTGCTATGGATGGCTGCAGATTTGAAACAAAGGATAAAGCACAGAGGAGAGGTAAAATGCTTCAACTGTCATTTAGGTCATTCAGATGTTGAAATAAATATTGTTCTGAAGAGTATTGGGAATGAACCATTCAGCTGTCTTGTCCTAAACATCACCTGAGCACTTAAATACTGTAAATCATGTGCTACAAATCAAATAGCCTTCCTGTAAAGTGTTCAGAGATAGTCTTTAAATACTTCGGAGGACTTCACAAGTGAAAAGGTTAAACAGCTTTTCGCAGTTAACTCCCTGTTGTTGGCTGGCACCATCAATCGACACATGGTGTATATGCAGGACTAAATGTAGGAAATGGAAGACACTTCCCTGCATGGGATTAAATTAGTATTAGTGTTCTCCTTAATGCTAGCTCGAGTGCCAAAATGCAATTGCTTTATGCCCCTAGAACAACTTCTTTTCCTTTAACCTTTACACTGCTAATAAATTCTGTGAGGGTCAGGAAAACAAGGCTACAGCTTAAAAAAACACCTGTGTAGCTTTTCTAATGCTGAATTAAAATGTGAAAGAAGTATTTCACACTGTAAAATGTATAATGACTATAAAATTGAAATGCCTTCCATTTTCATGTTCCAGTGTTTGCCTTTGATGCAAGGAAAATCTTTGGCCATGATTTTTGAGAAGAGAAGCACAAGGACAAGATTATCTGCAGAAACAGGTAGGTCTGAGCAATAGCACAGCCAGATTTTATGTGAAATTGTATACTATATGTACTGAAAAACACTGCCTATGTTTGTATTTAGCCATTTCTACTCAAGAGAAACTTATAGTTTGAAAGTAAAAATAGGAAAAGAATGGTAGCTAATTGTGTTTTGCCTTCCATATTAATGTCACAGGCGCATCGCCTTGGTCACTGAAATTTCACCAGATCATTCCAAAACATGATAGATCAAAAATAAAGTAACAGGCAGAAGTAAGCATTTCTGGGGTAAGCTCCTAGTTGTACTGGCAAGATGCACATTTCCTAACATCTATTTTAGTAAGCATCACAAATTTAATTCTGTGAAAGCTCTAATAAATATTTTTCTAATGTATTATGCATTACCATTGTCACATTTCAGAGTATGTGTTTAGGCTGGGAATCATAGCAATGCCTAGATATAAATTAGGAAAAAAAAAATTAACATTATTACCTACAGGAGAAGATAACTCGATGGAGACTCCAGGGTATTAGCCTAATAAGAACAGGCACTGGAACATTATTCTTTTAGGCTACAGTCCTGCAAACACTGAAACACATACATATCTTTATTTACATCATAGTTCTTCTGAAGTCAATGGAACTGCTGAAATAAATCATTCATGTGCTTGCATGTTAGCAAGGAATAACTATGAATTGGTGACACAGCAAGGAAGGAGAAGCTTGCCCTTCTCACATTTAAGTTGACCCAGCATCCCTTAGGCTGACTTCTCCCTAGTGAAGGGACAGGACACTTGTTAAGTATTCACATTTCTTTACAAGGTGTAAGGGAGAAGGTAAAAATAATGGAAGGAAGAAGCAGATGTGTTAACTACAAGCATTTCTAATTTGCTTTTGTATCTTCTCACACAGCCGTTTACCTGCTGATCCTGCTCTTTATGTAGACTTGTTGTTGCTTTCTGTTTTCTCCAGATAAGCAGGACTTATGAATGGGTTTATTTTATGCATTCTCTCTCTGTGAAGACCACCCACCTTTTAATTCCAGAGTTTTTAGTCCAGTTTCTAGTTGTCTGCCATACTGGTATATGGACAGGTAACAAGGAATTCTCTGAATCTGTTTATCCTTCGTGCTTCTGTATTCAGAGGGAAGCACCATTTAGTCCTTGGCTTTTTAAGGCTTATGGAAGGGGGGAGCTCAGGAAAGTTCAAATGAATTAACTTAAAGATGGGAGTTAATGCACATAAATTCATCCAAGAGGGATTAAGCTCCAGTGAAATAAAACTATTTTTTTTCTGAGTGAGAGCTTCCACAAAGGAGTTCAATGCAGTTTAACTTCTGTACATTAACTTCACACCTTCAGTTAATTGGTCTTAAGTCCTCAAAGCCTAAGACTTTGTTTCAAAGGCAGACTCAAGTTTTTTCTGTCCATGGAAACTCCATACATTTCAGCTGCTTTTTAACATACATGACCCCTCCCTTGGAATTTCTAACTCAAAACAAATGTGGGGTCACGTGTTCCCTTTAGCTAAATAAGCTAATTCAATAGCAATATTCTAATGTCCAGTGAAAGCAGACATTGAAATGGATTGGAGTGTTTATTTATAAAATACCTGAGTCATCTCGAATAGCATTTCCCACAAGTTGCACCTTCAATATCTTGAAAGAGGTCACTTGTGGGACAAGCTTCTGGTGATGAGAATAACCTAAACAAACTTTGCAACTCTCAGAAACAACTACATGAAAATCAATGGGTTTCATTATAAAGAAGTAGCGACTTGGAAAACACTGATTAAAAAATCTGCTCTGTGCAATGTCTAGGAGAATGTTGCCATATTTATTAACACCATGGAATTCTTTTCCGAAGTCCTGCTCTCCCTATGCCTATAAATACCACCATTATGAACACACATATGAAAAATAAAAAAACAGAATCACAGAATGGTTGAGGTTGGAAGGGACCACTGGAAGTCATCTGGTCCAGCCCTCCTGCACCAGGAGGGTCATCTAGAGCTAGTTGCCCAGAACTGTGTCCCAAAGACTTTTGAATAGTTCCAAGACTCCACAACCTTCTGGGGCAACCTATGCCAATGCTCAATCACCCTTTCAGTAGAAAAGTTTCCTGATGTTCAGCGGGAACTTCCTATGTTTCAGTTTGTACCGACTGCACCACTGAAAAGCATCTGGCTCCATCCTCTTTACACCTTCCTTTCAGGTATTTACATAAATTAGTAAGATTCCCTCAGAGCCTTCCCTTCTCTAGGGTATGCAGTCCCAGCTCTCTCAGCCTTTCCTTATATGAAAGATGCTCCAGTCTCTTAGTCATCCTCATGGCTGCCTGGAAATAGTGTCCAGGGTTGCTCCATCGCTTTTCTAGAAATCAAAGTGAGGCTGACTGGCCTTTTATTCTCTGGATCCTCCCCCTTGCCCTTTTTGAAGATAGGCGTGATATTTTCTTTCCTCCATTCTTTGAGCACTTCTCCCAGTCACCAAGATTGATCAAAGATTAACAAAACATTAATTTGTAAATGCATTGTAAGAGAACAGTTGACATTTGTGGATTTTCCAATACACTATGCCTCTAAACTGTTTTATTCTGATGACATTGCAAATGTGCTGAATAACGTACAGTTCTTTGTGGTATAATACATTGCCCCTTTACTCTCTTGAACAAATACAATCTTGTCCTAATACATATTTCTGAAGCCCGTATTATTTTACCATTTCTAAGAGTAGTAGTGGTGTTGTAAGATTAATGAAGAACTACAAGTAACTTCCATAGGGTATTGGCAAAGTAAATCCAGTTTTGTTCAGCCTACTAGATTTATTGCTATCGCTGGCTATTATGTTGGAAAATGTGACATCTTTGCTGTTATACTGGAAAATGCGATCTGCTTGCAGTCAGAATCCCATACCCATTCTGCATAAAATCTTGTGTACTTTTTGAAAAGAAAGGTATTCCACATGGTCATATATTACTTGTAAAATAAACATCCTCAGGCATGGCATAAAGGTGAAAGCTATGTTTTTGTTATAGCTTTGGTGTAAAATATTCTGATTGTCACTGATACTCTTAAAATATACAGCTGCAGTTATGGTTTAGTGAACAAATTATAAATAAATCCAACTATTTCACAGACGGTGAATGCAGACAATATGTCACAGGGTAGAAATAGAGAGGAAACAATACTGGTAGAAAAGCTCTGTGTACCTTCTTTTGTTGAGCACTGGAATATACAAGGTCTTAACAGCTTTACAGAAGTTCACTGCCACTGGCTTTAGTGGAATTACTCCGAACTCACTCCTCTTACCCAACAGGATGAGAAGAACATGGTATCTGTGCCTGAAGAGTACTACACACAGTCACAGAAATAATTGCATCACTTTGTATTTAGTGAGGATGGTGTTACATAGCAGGAATACAGGGTCTGTTGTTTTGTTGTAATGGCTAGTATTATTTAGCTTGGCCACGTTACAGAGGGAGCAAAAGTACTCTTTTAGCTTGCTCTCCACTTAGAGGGGTAGCTTTAAAAAAACGCATATCAGGTTTTCCGTTTCTACTTTAGGAATATTCCTGTTATTGCTGCCAAGAATAATTTTTTGTTATGAGTCTAAACTGAAAAATACTTTCTAGATTGTAAATTCTGGACAGCAGTGAGGAAACTAACAAATCCAAATCCAGATGTCTTGAAATATAAAAAAGAATCCTTCCTTTGAGTTTGAGAAGGTGGCTGTGTATGTCTCCTGGTGTCAGCGGGGCAGCCTCACAACTGTGTGTCCAAAGTGTTAACTAGAGGATTCGCTTTGGCACGACTTACCCAATGTAGCAGGGACAGGCTGGAATGGAGATTTAACCCATGTCTGTACAACCACCAGCACTAGTGTCTTATGTGAAATGGTTTGCATAAGTGGGCTTAATAAAGTGCCACAGCCCGAAGCATAAAACTGTCCATTTTTGAAAACTAACAGTAGTGAGAAGTGCTGACATGAGATAATAATCTATTCTGGCTGTGCAGTATGGACATTTAATACGGTTTGTCAAAGATACCAAGATTCATATAAACATTTAGCATGTGGCTTTGGATATGACCAGCTTATGACAACAAAGAGGATTGGATCTTCCAGTTTAACACAGCACTCCACTGTGCTTATTTGCTGAATTGGTGCCTGCATATCCTCAAAAGTCATCATTTTTTTCTTTCTACTGGTAGTTTGGATGAAAGAATCTAAAGCAGAGATTCTTTCTTTGCAACTATATACAAAGCTAGAGCACAGAGCTCCTGTCTTTCCAGATGGAAAGTTTGGGATGGAAATATGTTCACAGACCCTGCACAGATGGCCAGTTCACAAGCAGAAAGCCCAACACATTAAGACTCTGCTATGTACATAGACTCCAGGTGGTAGCTCCGACTGGGCTGCCTGATGTCTGGCAATTCTGAATAAATGACCAGATTCCTCTTTTCCTACCTGGGCATCATTTATAGAAAACAGAACATGTCCATGGGATCCTGCCTGGAGTGTGAAACATATACTGAAGTGTAGGCATTTAGAAGCCTAAAATGCAGAACTGTTGTATTGCATGGAACTTGTGGGGATAAATCACTGACGTAATTGTATATGACTTCAAAAAAACCCACAAAAAGCTGGACAGGAAAAGTTACTATGAATGACATTTCATCCTTGAGGTTTTGACTTAAAAACTAGTAGTGAATAGATAGGCTGTAACATCTAGGCAAGAGTTTGCATACACATTCCCATAAATACGGTGTTTGTGTCTGAGCTGCAGAGAGGAGGTGAAAGTATCTGAGGAAACCTAAACATTTTCCTGCCTCAATACAAAAATGCTTCTGATTAACCAAGAAAGGAGGGCAAAGCAGCTAGCAAATTTATAGTGCTTTTCTAACAGCAAATACTAATAGTAGAATAAGTGATGCTTCATTCTTAAAAGTTTGCTGTACCTGACTCTAACCTTGTTGAGATTTGGAGCAATCCTTAATGATGACAAAGGGAAAGTAAAATCAGGCCCATTCAATAAAATGAGTATACACTGGCTGGATGGAGCAGAGATTTGCCCTTCAGGTGGAATCTGGAGCATTATTATTTTTAATCTGACATCTAGGGAAACTGGGGCAGTCAAAAGGGAGTGGTTTGCCAGTATTATTTTTTATCTGTTGCATTTTGAATTCTAGAGATTGGCTGAACTGATGCAAAGTGGAAGACCTCACCTCCACCCTGCTGCCCGCGTGGGATGGAAGTTAATAAGGGCTGCTCTGTGTTAGGGGCCCAGATGTGGGGCCCAGGCCTGCCGCCTGAACCTAGTTGCTTGGTTTTATCTGTGAAAGGTTTCAGTGTTCACTTCTGGTTTAGTCCTTTTTTGAAGACTAGCTGTGGCATCAACTTTTTAATCTTTGACAGGCCCGTACAAACATCCTATTGAAGCCATAGTCCTGGCGATGTCTGCAGTGCCATCTAATGGCTACAACCGGCCCAAGCAGCTTTTAACCTTTGCTTTTCCCCCTCCTGCTACGCCCCCAGCTCAGAATCTGTTAGCACCTCCAAGAGATTACGCTTTGGTAGAGAAGGGGGGGTGTCTCTGCTCTTCGGTGTTGTATGCAGCCTTTCTCTTGCTGACAATAAAAATAAGATTTTTTTGTCCCAGTAAAAGGCTCACTTTCCCCCACAGCATTGTCTCAACAAGGTTGATTTATCCACACCGAGATTCTCTGGAAATTTCCTCCATTATAGATATTAGTGACAGGGCAAGATCTCCCTGAAAATTTCTCTACTCTCCCTCAGTGCACAGAAAATGCCTTACAGGGCTACCTACAACACAGTTCAAATGCTACACTTTGTACATCCCCAATTGCAGGACCCTGTGTCCTGTGCTAGGCTTATGCTAAACCATTTGTGACAGTTCATAAAGCAGTGTCCCCCTCAGGCCTTATCCTCCCAATATGTGGCCACGATGGACTTTACACTGAGTTTCAGTGGAGGGAGACTTTCAGCTTAAAGGCGAAGGCAGGGAGACTCAAGTGTTGGTGAAAAAAAGCTGTTTTCGTCCTTGTCTGTGTCAGAAAGCTGTGGTAGCTTTCTAGTTGTGGTGCAACTGAAATAAGGCAGGACAGAACCCGAGAGTTGCCCTTAGCGTGTAATTTGTCTTTATCCAAAATACTGTCCAGGCATCTTTTAAGTTCCCCTAAGTGTTTTATATTCTTAAATGATGTTCAGGTCTTTCCATGATTTCCTGCTCAGGAATGAATTTCATTCTTCAGACCTAATCCATCCAGTTCCTTGGCTCACCTTGTAAATTCTGAACTGTGCAGGGTGGAGGGATGTGCAGTGCCCGAGATCTTTCCTTTTCTGTCTGCCACAATATAGTTTTTAAGGCACTTGGTCATTTGTGATGAAGCTCAAGTGTGTTATAGTGTGTGCGGAGACTTAGGTTTTTCTATCTGAGTGACTATACTTGAAGCTTCTTGCAAGGATGTGGAATTACACCTAGTGACTCAGATGACCCTTCTAGGATGCTAAGTTCCTTGAAGTAGAAATTCAGCAAGATGAATGGATTACCTAGCTCTTAACAGGGAGACACAGTGATGCTTTTGGCAGTATTTAGCCTTGCAGCTTGAATGACTGTTCCTATGAACACAGATCAGAACTTATGCCTAAGGATTTGAGCAAAGCATCACATTTGAGTGGTTTTATTCCAAAATACATTTATTTGTGTTTTGTGTGTCAGACTTTAAGTGTTTGAAACATTTGGATGCCCTGCTGAGTTTTACTTTTATTGTAGTAAATATCTTTTAAATGAAGAAGATTTTTAATCTTGGCTGTAAGTATGAGGTGCTGGTGTTTAATTTCTTTTTTTATTTGTCCTCACTGTAGGATTTGCACTCCTTGGAGGACACCCTTCCTTCCTTACAACACAAGACATACATCTGGGCACTAATGAGAATCTCACAGATACAGCAAGGTTAGTGAAGTGTCACTTGATTGATCACTATGTATTTGGTAGTTGGTCAGGCTGAAACCTGTCTTACAGAATTTTGGAATCTAGTATTTTCTTTCCAGAAAATGTCAGAAGGCATTCAAAATTTCTTAAATATTTACAGATCAGCTCAAAGAATCTGTGGTTCAGTACACCATGATTCCATCCACTCGAGCCCTCCAAAATGTCTCAAACTGAGAAATATTTTTATCAAATTTGGCATCTAGAGTGTCAATGAGAGTGTCAGTCACACAAACCAAACCATTTCATGAACCTCAGTAGTACAGCTTCACTGATGACAGCACATATATTCAAACAAGACTAGAACCTTCTGGTTCTGTTGCTCCTCATGGAACTAGAAGTACAGCTGACTGGCAAATCAAAAAGAAAAATCAAAAAGCGAAGACTTTATTTATCCTAGTTAGGTCAGCTGCTGGTGGACCTTAGCCTACCTGCAGTGATAGGGTGGCACTCAAGGCCACTCTGATCCCCCTGTTCCAGGGGCACCAAACTGGACCAACAGTTTGCAGCGAGTTTCTGATTTCATGTGCCCTCTTCCACAGCTATACCCACTGTCAGGACTGCTGTGGAGGCTGGGCTATGGCATTTTTCTCTTACTGGCACCCTTGGAAGATTGTAATCATGCCCAATCCCGCATGCATGCAGTGATGGGTAGCTAGGAGCTTGTCTCCATTGCCATAGCAGGGAAGAACTGAGCTCAAGGATTTTCTCCAGTAGATTCCCTCCAGTGTTGCAGAAAGTAGACAGAACATGAAGGTATCTTTTGCAGGTGCTCTTGCTGTTTTTCATAGCACTCCATGTATTAAAGACTCATCCAACCTCAGTATTGTGCTGCTTTCTAGGCAGCCCTCTTGCAGCCTGAGGTCAATTCCATCAGGCTCAGCTGTTGGAAGGTTAGTAGTGCCTGAAAGGTCCTTTTCGTTCTGGTGAAAGAAATGCAGTGTCAAGTTCATCAGGCTCAATTCAAAATATTCAATCAGCCACCTGAGGTTCCATCGCCTCTGCTGTACACTGCAGTTTTCACAGTCAGTGGTAGAGGTTGTTTGAAAACTATGATGCTGTTCTCTCTGTGATGAAATCCAAGGAAAATGTAAGAAAAAGACCAAACATTTGAACTTTTTAGGCTTTTCTTTCTTACTTTTAACTGCCGACGTGAAAGACATATGGGTATT
Source organism: Limosa lapponica baueri (assembly GCA_002844005.1). Classification (NCBI taxonomy): domain Eukaryota; kingdom Metazoa; phylum Chordata; class Aves; order Charadriiformes; family Scolopacidae; genus Limosa; species Limosa lapponica. The sequence goes on along the minus strand of KZ506994.1, from coordinate 65,619 downwards.
GATAGCAAAAAGTCAAAATTTCAGTATCTTGAGGCTTGAAAGTGCTTTGCTCTCACTCCCTGATAGATAAATAACTTTGCCAGTATCAAAATAAGCTGCATTGATAGTGTTCAGATGTTTCAACAAAAGTGTGTCCCACTGCCTTGCTTTAGTAACTACAAGTTTAAAAGATTTAAAAACTTCAATAACTGCATAAATTTGTGGGCCTACAAAGGGAACAGATTAATCTGAGACTTAACGGTCAGGTCTGAGGTACATTAGGCCGCTGTGTCCAGTGGCCACTGTGTTCTGTTCAGCAGATCTCGTACGCTGCCATGAGATTCAAATACATCCCCTCAAAATAAATTCTTCATATACCATGGGACATAGCCCTAGTTTAAGCCCCAGAAGCAGCTATAGCTTCATCAAAGTGTGCCATTTAAATGCTTCAGAGTACATGCATCCCGGCTACAACTCTACTGGCATGAGAGATGGAGTATTTTTCAAGTCAAACATGCATAGCTTACTGTATCATATTAAAGGGGAATGGGAAACATATCAAAGGTATGTAAATACAAAAGTGATGTAAGTAAGTATTATTCTCCAAGTGTCTTGCCTTTTTTTCCATTCTCACTGGACCATTGTAAGCAGAGAGTCTCTTGGCTGAGAAGGGGAAGAAAGAGAGGATGCTGAGGGAGAGCACAGTAGGAGGGAGATGGGAGGCTGGTGCTGAGAGACGGGCTGAAGAGACAGAACCTGACATGGTGAGAGGAGGGGTGCGGGCACACCAGGCTGGAAAGACAAAGATCAGCTATTTACATCACCTTAAAGGAACTGAAACTGAGAAGGGATGGGACACACCAGAGCAGTGGGAAATGAATGAAAAAGTGCAGAGGTGTCATATTTTGGAAGGAGTGACTTCAGGCTCCAAGACAAAAGGATGTGGAAGGATGGCAGTGCCACCAAAGGTGGCAGGTGAAGCCAAAGGAAGGGTTGATATACCAGGGCCAATGTGAAATTGCACTGCGGCACTTGTGAATGGGAAGGAAAGGAAAAATGGTGAGAGTCTTCAGAGCGTTATGTCAGGGTCATGTGAGCTGGTGGCTCCCTGGGGACTAGGGAGGCTGGGGTGCCAGGAGCTCCCTCTGGAAGGGCAGCACCCCACCAGCTGGCACCCATATCCCTGTCCCCAGCCAGGGAAGAGGACAGCCAGGACACAGCCAGGGCAGCCACAGTGCAGGGCATCAGGCACCTCTGTGGGGATGGGGGTATGCCAAGGCCAGGCTAGGACATCAGCCCACAGGTGAGGGTCAGGTTGGTATCAGCATGGGCATGGTTACAAAGCAGCAAGGGATGTGACTCTCAAGAGAAGGGGTTGGCCCTGATGGAGGCTCCTCACAGTGCTGTCTGGGAGCCTCCTCTCCCCCTTGACATCAGAGTGAGGAGGGGTAGCCCTCAGCTGCACTGTTGCAAAGGTGGCTCTGAGCCCCAGCAGCCAAACCTCCAGGAAAGGGAAGGATGCCATCAGGGCCCTTACACAGTGCTCCCCTGCAATAACTTCTCCAAGCACCATCCCAGCAGATGCACAGGACTGTCATCCAGAGTCTCTCTGCCATTCAGATGCCTACCCTGCAGCAAATCCATGTGTGTTCTGATACACAAACAGACATGCTTTGTATCAGTCAGTTTTCGTTTCTTCTTCTTCCCAAATGGGATACTAAAGGGCCATTACATCTTTGGGTCACAGTCTTTTGAATGGCACTTGTTTGCACAAGCAAAAGGGGAAAAAAAGTAAGTAAGTACAAGAAAAAAAAAGTAAGTACAAGAAATAAAGCAAAAAGTAGAAGCATACACATCTTCCAGCGATTCTGGAGGAATTTGTGGAGAAAGCTCCCATGATACCTACTTCCCATGCAAGCCTTCAGCCTCTCTTTTCTCTGTCACTGCTTGCTTTTCCAGGTCAGACCCCTATTTATGACACAGGGGATTTTGCTCGTTTGCTGAGTCACAGCACTCACCTGCTGCAGTGGAGTGAGGGCTTTCCCAAGCCCTACAGAGCCCCACGTGCTCTCCTTCGCTCCTGCTCTCATTAGCAGAATTATTATTGACTTTGCATAATCAAGGCTGAGCAGTTTACCCAAAAGAACAACCTGAGTGTTAATTCCTTGGCATTTGTGAATGAAGGATAACATGCCAGCCTCATTCAGTTAATGTAAGAATAAAAAAAGAATGACTGTAGTAGACCCAGAGGGTATTTCAAACACTTGCAGCCACGTGTCTAGGGCTTGAGTACTTTTCAAGAAGTACTTGAGATTGAGACTTAAAGAAAAAGGGGCACAGATCTATAAAAGACACAGGTTTTATTAAATTGCTGCTGGTAAAGGTTGAAAGTATTTCTGCTGTGCATGTATGTTTAGTGACTTATTACCTGCTTATAATACATGCTTCACAAGAGATTTACATTTACACTAACACAGTAGCAAAAAGTTGCCACCTATTAAGGAGCTCTAAGACTTTCAGTGCTGTTTAGCATGTCTGATATAATATGTGAAATGAAATATAAGTACTGTATCTGTATTTTCTACTGTAGAGGGGTTCCGTTGTGCACCACTATAGTTCAGTGGCCATAACATTCAGTGACAGCACAGAAGAACTCATAGCATGATTTTACTAGTCCACTGGCATTATTAGGGTATGAATCTCTGCATCTGTGGGGGACAGGCTTACTTCTCACAACTTACTCAGAACACATCCACCATACGCCCCTGTAAGACTATGAATGACAATGGAGTAGTCATCAGATATTTAAACCTTTTGAATGGACACATACTTTCAAAACAAAGCCAAAACTACCTTGGGTAGCAATATGCTGCCTAAAATATATGCAAATGCACCATTTTCAAATTCAGAGATCAGCCACACCAAAAGAACCCATACTTTCATTTGTGTTTAATTTTGGATTCCTCAGAGGATACACTTGAGTAAAAATTTTCAGCATTTCTCTGTAGAAATAAAAGTTATTTTGAAAAGAGAGGTGTGCAGCACTCCAGTATATTCATATGTTTCCAAGCTCTGGGATTTTGAAGTTTATAGGCTCACAGTCTTGCAAAAAGAATTCAAAGAGAAAAAGACCTTGTAGTTGGTGATAACATAAGAACCTTAAATGAAAAGTCACCTGATGAGCCTGTGCTTACTCCTCCTTACTTTCCAAACCTTTACTTAAGCCTTTTATCTAGCCAGTTTTTTTTTTCTTACAGAATCCCAGGCTTACATGGTTTCCTTTAAATTGATTTGATTACAGGAGACTTCATTTCCACAGATGAGGTGTATATATATTTTTTTCTGAGTTAAATTTGGTTTTGATTTCACAAAGAATAAACCCAGTTTCCACCTGGGGTTCTTGCTATAAGTTGTGACATCTAGAAATGCTGGCAGAAGGACTGTCTGATGTCTTGCTGGTTAAGTGTCTTAATAAGCCTAGTATCTACTTTCAACAGATTAAGGGAGAAAATCCAGCAGTTTTCACCAACTAGTAATTGATTATGACTGAATTTCTTAAAATGGCATGCCCTGAAAACAAACCATCTTCTTTAAATTCTTTATCAGTCGTCTCAGGTAGGAATCAGCTGTCCTGACATCCTTAAAAAAAGATCTAAGAAAAATGGGCAATTTCCCAGTGTGATTGCTTCTTTTCCTTGACTGGTGGGACTGGCTGTGTCTTGTTTAGGGTGGATGGCTGTTAGATGGCTAACAAAAGTGACTGGGCATCCAACCCTGATGACTAGTTCAGAACAGAATAGATTTTCCACAGTCACATGCTTCAAGCTAGAATAAACACACAGAAAAAGAAACTCGTGAGCTAAGAAGAAATAATGGCACAAACAGCAACTGTTCCAATACCTTGCAATCAGTAAATACCTTGTTCAGTTCCTCCTTTTCACTTGTAGCTGCTATGGGCAGTCTTTTCTTCATAGAGAACTCTACAGGGAATCTTGTAACATTTTATAAGAGTTTTGCTTGTGTGAGGAATGTCTGGTGTCAGTAGAAAATGCTTGTTACTGACTTCATCAGGAGATTTGTCTGTGTAAAGGCCATGGCATTAACAGCTGTATTTCCACAAGAGGACATACCAGAATTCTTCATGGCTCATCAGGAAGATAGATACTGCAAGGATTTTTCATACTCTTCTATTCAGTCTCTTCCTTGTTTTGTTTTGAGGTCCTATTAGCGATAACATGAAAACACACAAAATGCTACTTCAAAGTCAGGCTTCAGGGCCTAATTAAAGCACAGAAATGCAGAGCTCCAATTCATATTTAACTTATCTAAAGAATTCAGAGCATACTGAGTATATTATGCTAATCCACTACTCTAATCTCTGAGTCTTTCACACTTGGGCAAATGAGGTTAAAGCCAGAGTGGCACAGTGACTCCTGCATGCCCCTATCCATATATTGAGTTTCAAATTTGGGCATTACTTTAACACTTATACCACATGTCAATATGCAGGTGTGTATGTAGGAGAAAGAGCAGGCTGGTGCTGTTGGCCTCCTGTTTCTGTGTTCACTAATATCAGGAAATAATTGTGGTGCTCTAAGACAGATCTGTACTCCTCATCCTCACAAAGGTCAGGCTACCATACAGAGACACTGCAATATTCAGTCAATGCTACATCTGTTCTTTGCTAAAAGACTCAAGAAATCTTATACCTTACCTTCTCTGAAGTTACCCAATTCTTCAAATGTTACAGTCATGCAATCTCTTACCTTAGTTCAGATACCTTAACCTTTATTGATGTTACATCTACAGCTACAATCAAACACTAGAGAAAAAAACATAAAATACAGCAGCAGTTTTCATTTACTTACTGTAGTTTGTTAATAAGTAAAGCTGCTTACTTATTAGCAGCTTGTTAAATGTCTTCATTTAAGTGTGCTATGCAGGCATGATAAATTATTCAGATAGCTGAAAAAAATTGATTCATTACCACTTCTCATTAATATTTATGTGCTGCAAGCTGAAGAGTGCAACAGGGATATATTTATTATGTTTGACTTGGGTCTTTTCTGCCATCCTCTAGAGTGCTGTCCAGGATGACAAATGCAATCTTGGCTCGAGTTTATAAGCACAATGACCTGGACCTAATGACAAAAGAAGCCACGATACCAATAATCAATGGATTGTCCGATTTATATCATCCTCTCCAGATTTTAGCTGATTATCTAACTCTTCAGGTAACAATATAATCCCCATTTAATAACTTTTTTTTTTTTTTTTGCTAAGTCTTGGTAAGTATTTGGGAAGTCAGGTTCAAAATCATTAATTCCTAGGTTTTTCTAAGTGGTAATTACATGACACTTGTTATTTAAAGAGATCTTCATCCAGCAATATAATTAAGGACCTGTTTAATTTAAAACAATTACCTAGCCCTATCAGCTGTAGTGGGACTGAAGTTAAGCATAAAATTAAGTACTTCATTGGAATTAGGCTGCAATTCAAAAAATGTGCAGGGGGCTTTACATACTAAGATAAAGGTGGGACGTTGGCTCAGCCAAAGCCAGTGAAGGTTTTTCCATTAACTCAAAAAAACTCAGTAGTTCATTCTTGATTCCTCCCTAACCAATGAACAGTTTAAAAGGAATCACTACCCATATATTAGGAAATTGGTCAAACAAAATTGTTTTGAAAAGCCAGATAATGCCACCAGTGCAAACGCCTAGTGTTCAGGCGCTTAAACCTGTTTAAACGTTGCTCACATCGAGGAATAGTTAAAAAAGATTATATTGTGTAGTTTAATCACTGAATCGCCTAGGTTGGAAGGGACCTTTAAGATCATCTAGTCCAAGTATTAAAAAAAAAAAAAAAAAGAACAAACCCACAACAAACACTAAACCATATTCCCGAGCACCATGTCAACGCGTCTTTTGAATATCTCCAGGGATGGTGCCTCAGCCACTTCCCTGGGCAGCCCATTCCAATGCCTGATAACCCTTTCAGTGAAGAAATTTTTCTTAATATCCAACCTGAACCTCCCCTGGTGCAACTTGAGGCCATTTCCTCTTGTCCTATTGCCTGTGGCTTGGGAGAAGAGACCTACCCCTGCCTAATGATGTAATAATAATCTAATAAAATAGTTGATTTGACAGCAGGATGTTTTACACATAGAGTACCAGATGTTTATCTGTGAACAGAAAGACTATGCTGTTTTACAATCATTTGAGAAATTGGCTTATAAAAAAGGTTATTATACTGCAGTGCTGGTTGACAACTATGATGAACTCCTCTGACCTTGTTTACTTTCTGAATGAATAAAATTCACACTGTTTGAAAAAGGGAGGGCAGAATAATTTCCTGATTCATTCAGCTGTGTTTCACAGCTGTTGAAGACTTTCTATGGGGCATTCAGTATGTGGAAAAGATCTAGTGAGAGTAACATAAAATTATTCATTCCTTAAACTGTAAATACAGGAAGACTCATATGTTTATTGAAAATTACTTTTTCCTTACTTTGATTAGTATTTTTCATTAAATTTTCAATACCGAAAGTGAAGAGACCAGCAAAAATTGGTGAACTTGAGACTAAAATGGTTCACATACTTCAGCGTAAGATACATTTGTGAGATCACATTGAGCCAGCCTGAATGAACTGTTCAAATTATATAAGACAGTAACCTGTAATGAGAATGTCATCAATCACTAAATGTCATAATTTCATTTAAATATTGTGTGCAACTGTAAACCAGATGAATCACGAAATCACGGAATTGTCAGAGTTGGAAGACATCTCTAAAGATCACCTAGTCCAACTCCCCTGCCAAAGCAGGATTGCCTAGAGCACATTACCCAGGACTGCATCAAGGCGGGTCTTGAAAATCTCCAGAGTAGGGAACTCCACGACCTCCCTGGGCAGCCTGTTCCAGGGCTCTGTCACCCTCACCGTAAAGAAGTTTCTCCTTGTATTTGAATGGAACTTCCTATGTTCCAGCTTGTGCCTGTTGCCCCTCATCCTATC
>KZ506994.1:8165-26631 GCA_002844005.1 Limosa lapponica baueri | reverse complement strand
GTAGTTTTAATTTTCAAGTGTCTGACTTTGCAACTTGAATCTTGTTTCTTAACATAAAGTTTTTGCGTGCTTGGGGTGGTTTTTTTTTATGTAATTCCAAAGGGTTTTTTTCCGTATAGTGGAAAACGATAAAAAACAAATTATGTGTAACTACAGCAACCTGCTGCCATTGTGAGAAGGACTTGAACCCCAGGCACAGGTGTAGAGGATGGGACTCGGCTCCAGACCCAGACACTTAAGTTTGGGTGTTGCTAGATAGCTGTCTACACGTGAGACGCTTGCCTTTCCTGCCACTGTAGTCAATGGATCTACAGGGCTTCCCTTAAACGAGCAGGTCTGGTGCATTCACAGCTCTCCAGGTTCTACTGAATGGTATTAACTGGCTCTCCAGAGACAGGATTAGGAGCCGAGACACCTACTCCACCTGCAGATACCTGTACTGCAGAACACTACATTTAAGTGTCTGAAAGTGGAGATAAAAAGGAGGGTTTGAATCTGTTCTCTAATAGTAGGCATCTAGTGCTGTATGAAATACCCTAGAGAACCCCATTTACTCTCCAGCCACCTCTCCAGAAGATTGTTGGTCTCCTGCTTTTCCTTCAGTCCCACAGAAATTTGCAGGAGAGAAGAGGACATCTGAAATAGCAGGAGACAGTTATGTTTGGCCAACTGAACCAAGCCCCAGGTGTCACCTCCAGGCTGGGGAACAGACACATTCAGGACTGCCGGGCTCAGTCTGCTCCTCACTTTCTGGAGACAGGGGGTCTCTGCGGCATGCGTGGGGAGTGAGGAGCTGAAGGGAGGAGTGGGAACACTGGTGTTTAACATGGTGCCCCAGAAGAGAAGATGCTCTGCTGCTGTGTACTGGCCTCAGAAAACTGTTTGCTTGTACAGGGAGAGGGAAGGCCCCTGGCCTGTTTCTCTTCTCATCACCGATGGCTTCAGCAGAGCTACTGGGACACCCCGAGAGGAGTGAGAGGAGCAGTTTTGCTACAGCCAGTGCCCCTCCTCAGAAAGCTGATGTTGGCAAGGAAGCAAGATTTTCCCAAAGACAAAAAGTAAGTGTGATTTTTTGGGGACGATATACTAATTCACAATTAATCAGACAAAACCTTACAGGAACTCCATTTTTCCAGCCTAAAGGCTTCGCTGCTGCTGAAAATTCAGCCCCCTCCAAAAGACTGAATATATGAAAGTTTCTTATGAAATGTCATGATGGTCTTTTGTAATGGAAAGCATTAAGCAGTGTAAAATGACAGAGCCCTTATCCGCTCCTCTTGAAGTAATCAGTAAGTGGTATAGGCTTTTAAGAGAGGATAATGAGGATAGAGTTGCTTATCACAGACACGATGCCATTTAAATGGGTGCCTGACAGGCAAATCATCTTGGAACTTGTGAGTGCTGCTGTGCCAAGCCCCTGTGTTGGCTTGTGTGATGCTCACCGAGTCTGGAATGCAAAATCAGCTGCTCTGATGGAAACTGCAACTCTGTGAGCTATTTTCAGAAGACATTAATGAGATTTTGCTTTGGGATTATCGGTACAAATGGAAAGCCCAAGGAGGATAGAAGACACAATGGCTCTCTAGCAAAAATATGACCACATCCACATAAAACAGAACTTCAGGTTTACCAAGAACTAAAAAATTGGTTAAAAATTAATTTAAATGGGGCATCACCTGACTTGATACAAATCTGGTCCCATGCTGAATTAGAAGTGTACTGGTTTTGTGTATGGACAGCCCTTCTCAGTCATGCTACAGGCAGGCTGTCTGTAGCATCACGCAGTTTGATATTCTGTCACTTGTCTTCCTGGCTGATGAACACTTTGTGTCGTATTCCCAAAATGTGCACAGCTGACAGGTGGTCATTTCCATGACTGTGTCATCCAGCAACATATCCTGATACACAGTCATGCTTGTATCCTGTTTTACTGTAGATGACACGCTCACCTAATTATGTCCAGTCTGGAGGTGTGACTTTGGTGAGATGTCATGCCCTCTCTATTAACGGCACCTGTCACCACAGCAGCTGAAAGCCTCTGTGACTTGTTCAGAACGGGGGTGTTAGCACACGGGTTTCGATTTCTCCTGTGGTGCTAGGATTTTATCCCAGCTTCCTGCAACCAGAGGGTTTGTGTTTTCCCACACTGCTTCCCAACTGCTGTGTTTAAGAGCTACTAATGATAGTTTTTTGTACCCTTATTGCTGGCCATTTGTGTTGTCAGGCTGTGCGGGAGCTGGAAGAGGCTCATGGTTCTGCAGCAGCGGTGGCAGAGGAGCCCGTGGCAGAGGGCACGTCCTCCGAGCTCCCTCAGCACCCCAGGTACAAATAGCTTTGTATTTCTCCATGTGTAGCCTCTGTACACTCAGAGCTGGAAAACAACTCCGAGGTGTCTGGGAGGTGGCCTGAACAGTGTGCCCTGGCTGGAACGACCCGTGAATCTGTCTCTGCATGATGCTGAACTCAAGCTGGGGCTGAGGTCAAACAGTGAATGGGCCCATCAGGCACCGGGATGAGGATCAATATCTCTGCTTGCATTAACTGCTCCAGTGAGTTCTTTCTCCAGGCTCAGCCAATGTCCAAATGTCCCAGTTCAGATTTTTATATAGTCTCATCTGTGATCACATCAGCTTTCCTGACAGACATTTTCCTGGTTTATATCCTGAAGCAATAGCCACTACACATTTCTGCCCATGCTGTAATTAATTCATGTCTGACTCCTCAGGAAATCTCTGAGAATGTCCCTGATGTTGTCTCCATTTCTACTTCTCAGCTGCCACGTTTCAAACTTTGGAAGATGAGGCCATGTTATAGTGGAGCAACTTGTTATACTGCCTATTAGCAAAAGGCCACTGTGACCCCTGAAGAAAATTATTGGAGTGCTATAAGAAAGTCAATAATCTTAGTCATAAAATATGAGCGGGTTAAAAATCCACAGTTCTATGCTTAAATACTGTGTTTTGGACAGAGCATAGAGCTGCCCATAGTGTACTACTAAAATACAGTTAGGCAGAATATTATATACTAATGGAAAACCATAATAGCAATAGCAGAAGAGCTGTGGTATGGAACCAAACCAAACCGTGTATTTTATAACAGCTCAAATGCACCCTGACTCTAACTGATTACTAAATTACTGCTGTAGCTGCTGCATGGACATGCTGTGAATACACAAAGAGTCGTTCTTACTGTTAGTCAACCCCTTTCCTCTGCAGAATGACAATTTTCCATTTTTCAGTCTCCAGTAGTCCTTCTTCTCTGTTCAGATGTGCTTAATTATTCAGACACATTTAATTATTTGTGTTACTGTAGCACAATTCATACCCCAAGACTCAGGACAGTAACTGTCACACCCAGAAAAAAACAAGATGTCACTGAAGACACCCTCTTCTGAACAGGTTATCTCTCCCTTTCCCCATGGAAAACCCTTTTGCTCAGTTTTATCTTCCCAGCAAGACACAAGCTTTTCTTTTCAAAGAATTGGGTTTTTTCTGTAGCTACTGGGTGTGGTATATAGCTATTTCTGTACCCTATTTGGTTCCTGTCCTTTACATGTATTTCTCCTTACAAGCACAGAGGCACACTGTCTGCAATCAGTTCTCCACACTTTTACTCCTAAACTGTCACTATTCAAACAATATGAGGGTCTCACACCTTCCTCCCATAGTAATATATGTGAATATGCAGTATTATAGAATCATAGAATAGTTTGGGTTGGAAAGGACCTTTAAAGGTCATCTAGTCCACCCCTCCTGCAATGAGCAGGGGCATCTTCAACTAGACCAGGTTGTGCAGAGGCCCAAACAACATGATCTTGAATGTTCCCAGGGATGGGGCATCTACCACCTCTATGGGCAACCTGTTCCAGTGTTTCACCACCCTCATTGTAAAATATTTCATACTTTTATCTAGTCTGAATCTTCCGCCTTTTAGTTTAAAGCCATTACCCCTTGTCCTATTACAACAGGCACTGATAAAAATTTCTTTCCTGTAGGCCCCCTTTAGGTGCTGAAAGGCTGCAATAAGGTCTCCCCGGAGCCTTCTCTTCTCCAGGCTGAACAAGCCCCACTCTCTCAGCCTGTCTTCATAGCAGAGGTGCTCCAGCCCTCTGATCATTTTTGTGGCACTCCTCTGGACCTGTTCCAGCAGGGTTTCCTGATTTTGGGCTCCCATTCACAGCTGTCTTGAGTTTCTAAACACCATCTTTCCTTGTGTGTAGAGTGCCCCTTTCTGCAGCTGGCTCCTCTTTCACTTGCTTCTCCCTTAGTAGGAGCCTTGCTTGCTCACCTCCATTCCCTGCCCTTAGGATGCAATGATCCTTCTTCAGACACATTCGTATACAACCACTTAAGTGGTATGAAACACATGACTATGCCTGTACATGCACACACAAACCCACGTTCAGCTCCACCATCAGCATAGTCAGTGCTGTCCTCTCTGCTGAGTCCAATCTGCTCCAGCACAAGTTTGCACATGCACACCCATACCCTGTTGTTATTACGCAAGAAATTACCTCCCACGTAGCCAAGTCCCTATTGGGTCTTAATCTCCTTTAGCACAGGAGAGAGCTCACGTCTCTCTCCAGAGGCTCCATTTCAATATCCCTTTGTACCCAGGAGGGCCTCAGTGAATCCACTAACCTTGCCCGCAAAAAGCCACATATGGAGTATTTCAAACCAGTACCACTCGACTGTTACAAGCTTTTCCTCTCCCCAGTCTCACCATTCTCAGACAGCCTAAAGTCACCCCTCAGAGGAGAGAAGAAACCCCTTTCCAGCTATTTTGGCTTTTGTGGGACAAAAACTATTGTACAGCTCCCATTTTTTTCCAGAAAAATAACTGACTTTTGAGTTTGTGCATGAATCAAGACAAGGTTGGCGCGATGGCCATTTATCTTGGTCTGCCTCTCTGGCCTCCTCTTCAGGGACTAGGCCAGAAGAACCAGTTGATGGCTCTATATTGCTTCATAACTTACTACATTTGTGTTTTCTTCCTACTGCTCCTCTGGAAAAAGATGCTGCCTGAGGCAATGGAGGCTTTGTAGCATCCTGAATCATGCCTCACATGTGGCAGGGTGATCTCAAGGGCAACTGTTAGTTTAGGAGACAGTCTGAAAAGTCTCCTGGTCCTCTCTCCACTCCAATATAAACATACTGGTATCTTTTTTCCTAGATTCATTTGCAGCAGCTGTGCCATTTGTGTAGCCTACGATGGTCACTGAGTCTCTCAGAATGTACCCAGTACTCCTGGAACAGAGTTACTGGCAGTGCACAGATCTGAGAGCTTGAGAAATCACAGGCATTTCTCGAGTTATTCTCTGTAGACTCACCAAAGCTGTCTGTAGAAGAGAAATATCCAGTGCAGAAACTTATTATGACCTTTTGTTATCTGAACATTGATCCTATCTGGCCATAAAGATGAGTGCCTGAGCATGCAACTCCCATCCCCTTCCTTAAATCCTCACTATGGCTTTTGGAGTATGATTTTTTTTTTTTTAGCTGGCTACAAATATTAGGACCCTATTCTCTCCGACTGCTGTAAACGTGGGGAAGGAGATCCTTCTGAATTCTCCACATAGTGACATTTGCTCTTCTACAGAGCGTGAAAACACCACAGTCAGAAGAGGCATAATAATGACAATAACTCTACTCAATGAGCAAATACAGTTTCCTTAGTGGTGGTCCCCATGGTCCCCACAGTCCCCACAGCACAGGCACTGCTTTTTCTCAGTGTTCCTGAGGGGGCAGGTCAACACAAAATGGGTGAAGTGCAGCTCTCTGCCTGTTTCCACCAGTGTGCACACACATACACATACACACGATCCATGTCATGAGTCAGTGAAGATAGCCAGAGACCAAGCAAAATCCATTCAGCCAGACCATGACTGACTCATATCTGATGACATAGAAACTCTTTGTCTGAGCCATGCACATAGAGTTCAGCCAAACCCTCAATGATTTTCAGTCATAAATCCTTAAAAAAACAGATCCTTAGTCTAAAACTTGAAAAGATAACAAATTAGCATGAGATCAGGAGACAGAAATGAAATGAGTTTTGAAAACAAGATTTGGAACAGGTTAATCTTAAAACCGAACTATTTCCAGATGGGCGGAACCTCCAGGTAGGTTTAATGTAGCAACTGGTGGGAAAACCACACCATACAATGATAAGAAAGGAAAGGGAGGTGACAAGGAAGAAAGACGATGCACTAGTGGATATAGAAGATGGTGCAAATATTTCTTTGGTTTCTAGGCATCTAGAGGGTCTCATATTTCTGTAGCAGCCAGCATCAAGGCATATATACCTTTTGCCATTAACAGTGTTCTGCACACTGAAAGAAATAGGTATGTTTTTTGTACAGACTAAGAAACAAGAGCTAAAAATAGCCCATAAAGTCAAATAATTCTGAATATTCAATAATTAAATTACACTTAGTACTTGCACAATGCGTTAATTTCCAAAGCAGAGCATGAACAGTAATTAATAGTCCTCATAACAGCTGAAAGAGTGTATAAATACATAAATATGAGAAAAAGAGGAGGGACAATAAGTGAAATGCCCAAGGTACTGAGGAGTTATTAGGAGAGGCAAGGTGAGAAAGTAGGAATCTGTGGACCTCACCCTCCACTGGTCAGCAAAATGGGTTGTTCTTCACGCCACTGAAAGGCAAGCACAGACTATCACTGGTGGTGAATGGGGGAGCATTACACACGCTGCTGGCTGCTTTAAAAAGCTGCAGGAGTGGTAAGCAATGACACATGGGGTTCTTTGTCTCCCGGTCCCAGCTTCAGATAATAACAACCCCATACATCACCCTTCTGCAAAGGAAGTATGGTTCAGTTACCAGAAACTCAGGGTAGAACTGGAATCAATTAACTCCACATTAAAACTGGGACAAAAAAATCTATGTTAAACATTAATACTGGGAAATAATTTAACTATTACACAACAGCAGAACACAGTACGAAAGGACGTTATACACATGGGCAAGTTTGTGCACATAAAGTAAAATCCATGCCCCGCTGAAGTCAGTAGGATAAAGATTCTATCTGTTTGGCTTTAATGAAATTAGTAATTTGTCCACAGGTTCTCGGTCTGAAGAGAAGACAACATATGGTTCACCACTCTCATTATTCAACAGCAGGGACAGGGGAAAGATGGAGGAAGTCCATTTCCTAGGATAGGTTAGTAATAATAAAATATTTCCATCACCCTGTGAAGTGGTGACATGAGTGCTTCACTAGCCATCCCAGCTAATCCACACGTTTCTTCTTCAACACCATTCTCAGAACTGTTACAGCAATATTTATACTCTGCCAGAATTGCTTCCCTATTAGTAAAAAATGGTTATACAAGCAGACAGCACAGCAGCTAGATGTGACCGTGAGCTCCTCTTCTTCTTCATATGCACTCCCGATATTTTGTTTTCAGAGGCTGGCTCTGGGGCATCTCTGGCAGATTTCTGCTCTCACGTGAACGTGCTGGGGGCTCCAACCACTGAAGCTGCGAGCTGTGCAGGCAGAGCCCGGCCGTAATTGGGCTTTCTAATTTTACAGCTGCACTACATTACCACTAGTCAAATTCTGCAGGGCACTGAAATTGATCTCAGCAGTAAAATTGCACCCACGGACGCTGCCTGTATGACCCTGTTTAAATTGGAGCACTGCAGAAAAGACAAACTATTGTGATTGCTTTTATTCCGGTCTCTACAACAGATATTTTCCAGCCTGGGGTGTTGATAGGAGGGAGAAGAAGAATAATCCCTGACTGTCTTAGCTGTGTCAGCAGAAGCCTCTGGTGCAGATCCAGCTATACTGGCACGAGTTCATGTTTGCTGGGATAGTTTGCCTTGCTCATAAAACACAGCTTTGCTTTCTTTAGGAGCACAAAGAGCAGAAATGGTGATACAGCTACACACCCAAGTGCGAACTGTTTTGTTCAAATTGGTGTACCTGTATTATTACACAAGTCCTTCTTGAACCAGCATAGCTTACAACTGCCACACATGAGCTTTGAGAAACTTGAGCTACTGCTTTAATATGTGACCAGCTCCGGCTGTCGCTCACTCCCAGTGGCAAAGGTTATCACCACCTCAGCTATGTGAGGAGAAGGAAACGTCACTTGTTCCTTGGTTGCTCCAAATTATGGTCCACAGCGTTTGCTGAAGGCCTTAACGTGCAGGATTGTGAATGGGAGCAGATGCAGTTGGGTGCGTGTCCCCTTCTGCTGGCTCGTTACAAGGTCATAACTTTGATCGGAGGGACAGAGTGGGCAGCTGGAGGCAATAACATCTTAAACTGCTACAGCAAGGGTTACCATCTGGCAAGGCCCTTTGCAATGAAATGGTATGAATTGAAATGAGAAATGTAAATGTTAATAAGGTATCAGCTGCTAAAGCCCCAAGAAATAGGGGGAATATGTGGGATATTCCCTTTATGTGTCAGCATTGTCCAGGATTTCTCTGCCTGAAATCAGGATCCAACCCTGATGATTTCCCTTTTTGACTCAGTCTCTAGCAAGAGGGGGGTGATGTTTTTCAAGCTTTCATGTGCTTGGTGGTAAGGAATTCTGCATGCTGAGACCTTTCTGGTGCCCACATGTGTGGGCACGGTACAGGTGCTGAGACCTGTTCTGGCAGACACCTAAACATGCAAAGAACCTCCCTGCTTACTCTGACCCCTCTCTGGCTGGAGGGTGAGAGGGATGGAGCTAAAAGCAGAAGAGGCAAGAGGAAAATGGCCCCTGTCAGCCTTCAAGAAGAGGCAGTCAGTGTCTTTTCCCAAAACACCCTGGATCATACTCGGCGACCACTTGTGTTATTACTGACATATTTCAAGGAACAGAACCTCCTGCCACTTCCCAGATGAGATTCAGACTCCCTCTTGCTAGCTTTCCTGCTGAGCCCCTTGAGACCTGGGGAGCTAAGCCCCATTAATGACTGCATAGGGGTCCCCTGTCACCAGGAAAGACAGAGGGTGCTTCATGATCCTTCCCTGGCTCCCCTCCATGCTGAGGTTGGCATACTTTCATATCACACAAACCCAGATCTTCTTAGGCTGAGGAAAGCATGGACTCAAAGCTGCTCACGCTCAAGGCACATTTTCCATCCCCTAGTCTTATTACATGGTGAGATGGCATGGAGAGGCAGATGAAGAAAAAGATGCGCTGCTGCCACTGCCTTTTCTTTAAAAAGCTGCTGATCCTCCTCAGAAAAGCAGTACCTCTGGTGGAATGAGTCATCCAGCATTTCCTACTCATTTCTTAAATTATCAATGGAGAGAGGGAGATGCTCAATCAAAGATGCTGAATTAGTATCTGGAAATTTCCAGGGACATCTCTTTCCCTCTCTTAACGGTACAGAGAATTTGCTTTAGGAAGGCTTGAATAAACATTTCTACACCATGGGATAGAGGCCTAAAAAACAAGCTTATGCTGACCTAATTAGTTTCATGGTTTTGGGTGCTTGTTTGTGTTTGGACAACCCTAACTCAGGAGACACACCATAGGAGTACATCTATGGTGCTCCAACCACTGCCTGGACTTCAGCTCATGGGACAAGACCTGAGCCAGACTCAAGCAAAACTCCTGAAATTCAGGTAGCAAAGATGATGGATCCTTGGTGTCAGAAGACCAGCCCTTGGTCTCCAAGCTCTGCCTTTGCTGCTCCTCCTCACTGGCTGAAGTAAACCCAGCCTAAGTCGGCAGTGCTGTGTCTGCGGTGGCATTTATCAGGCCGGTGTGCTGCAGCACGCTCCCTTCCCTTGTGGCTCATCCTGCTGCTTTTCTCCCTCCTCTTTTACCACTGTTTTCCTGCTCGTTCTTCTCTCTTGCTCCCACTCAGCAAGCTGCTTTTCTTCCAAGGATAGATTTGCCCTCCAGGTCAGAGCTGCTGCTAGTAACTGCTTTATTTCTTATTAGTGTTTGAGGAGTTCCCTCCCTGCCTCCTAGGTCTGTCTGCAATGGCTGTAATGACATATCTATAAAATATCTGCACCTCCAGTCTACATGACACAAACTAGATTTCAAGGCTATTGAACTAACAGGGTATCTTAGCAACAAATATTTATTTTAATAACAGTATTCCCAGCCATGTTAAACAAGCACCCACTGCAATAGTCAGAATGCCCTAGAGCATTTTATTTTGTCCCACAACCCATTTTCTCTTGGCTCATCCTCACAAGGGGTACTAAGGTCATTGCCATTGTCCCAGAGAGGTTGTCTTCAGTGTCCTCCCAACTTTTTGGAACAGTAACTTTTTAGAACCTGCTAGAAATTTCTGGTCGTTGCTTATGGTGATCTGCGCAGAGGAGTGATGTTGAACTGCTTTCTTGCATTGTCTGTTTACTGCATATCCAAAGACTGCAGCACCCCAGGTACTTCCCCAGCAGTGACAGCCAGGCTGACGCCTGCTCTCTTCAGAGTCAGTCCTTGATTGACATCTTCTCCCTGAACCTGTCAGGAAGCAACAAGTGACATCTCAGCTAACTTCCCTGTTACCTCATGCTGCTCACCCAACTCACCAGGAGGTTCACCATCCATTTCCCCTGGCCCTTATTAGAATTCTGTGAAGGATTTTTCTTTAAAAAAAATTTCCCTGTTGAAAATTAGATATAGTGGAAACATTCACACATCAGGAATAATTGCTAACATAACCACCTAGCTTTGCTGTTTTATTGTCATTGTACATTTTGCAATTACCTTTTTCTCTCCCCTAGTAGCTAAACCATGAGACTGCCTGTGACATCAAACCATAATTTGTATGGTCACCATTATAAATTTGTGAAAGCAAGTAATAGTTTTTCTTATAGAATAAAATAACACAGCATGAAATTATAGTAGCTTATCTTCGTATTCCTTGGGCAGCACATTGTTGCTCTCTGATGGGTTGAAAGCTCTTTCTTTTGATAAAGTCTGCTATCAGCTGCCTTTGAACTCTCCTAGTGAGATATTTGAGTGAGAGAAATATCCAGAGAATTTTTTCTCAGCATATCTCTACGCAGGATAAATCCAGCCCTTCTTCTTATCCCCAGCACTCACTGGGGTTCAGCTTTGTTTCAGGATGGGAATACTACAGTCATCAGAAAACGCAACCTCTCCTAGTGTGTATTTTCCTGAGGATTCTTGAGGAGTACATTCTCCATCCCTCCCTATTTTTCCCCCTATTGCCTCCCATTAATTTGTGTGGCAGCAGTAGTGAATCAAGTGATGCCTGAGCAGCTCCGCTCCTGGGACTCAGCATGGTCCAGCCTGGGTCAGCAGGCACGTCCCCAGCTCCTGGGCATGGACCAGCCCAGGCCAGCAGGCACTCGGTGGCTCACTGGCAGAGCCGCTGGCTCCTCACTGAATTACTCTTCTGCCAGGGTGACTTCAGGTGAATTATTTTCTCCCTTCCTCCCGCCACCCTCCTCCCCCGGTTACAAATGAGTGTTTGTGTACAGCTCAGGGAGAAACACCTTGCACAGTTTCATAAAAATAAATGTCAGCCTGCTGGTGAGTTAGGCTGGAAGTTCTGATGAGGTCGAAAGCTGTTCAAAAGCTGCCATCATGCATTATTTAGTGATCCCATCTGTGTTAAGTGGGTAGATCTGCTATCCTACAAACTGTGTGCACGGGCAGGGGAATTGGCAATGGCACCCATCACCCTGAAACAGCCACAAGACTGTAAGAAATGTTATGTGAAGAGTTATTGTTTGTGCCTGCATAGCTGCACATAGCTTAGGTTGAAAGAGGAATATCACTCACCTCTGTCATTCTTTCTTGGTAAGGGTCTAAGTCCAAACCAAACATGTGGTGTGACCTGTGCTCCTCCTCAGCCAAGCGAAAGGAGTGTTTTGGGTAGGATGACGGATACTTTTGGTCTAAAAGCAAACAAGTCTTCCTCTGACTCACTCAGCACAACTTCATTAGTGACAAGGACTGAAAGTGACAGCCTCATCATCTCATTTGATTGCTTATTGTGTTAATTTGGTATGGAAGCACTTTGAAACTATTAATCCATTGATTCATTCTTACTTGAGAACATAATTTAATTACCGTATTTTTTGCATTTTTATTAGTTTTGTAAATAAACTAAGTAGCATGCTTGCTTCAGTTTTTGTTTACTCTACTATTCATTTTGATAAATTCTATAAAAAAGGCCACTGAGCTGGTTTACTCCTTTAGGCCACACCAAGGACCACCCGCCTAATATGGCAAAGGCAAGCCTAGCCATGTGGGTCTTCCTCTACACCATCTATGTACAGTATATACAGCCGTATCCGTGTCCAGCAACACTGATCACTACCCTATTCATAAAGCACAACTGGCTACTCCAAATGCATCACAGTCCTTTTTTTCTGACCTATGAGCCACTTTTTTTGCAGTTGCATTAACCAACCTTTGCCAGTGTCCCTCTAAGCCTGCAACAGCCCCAAAATAAATGACAGTTTTTCGAGGTGGAGCTCTTTTTTCCATTCACTCAGAGCAACTGCGCATACATACGCACACACACGCACATCCATATAAACTAGGGCAACCTGAATTCATAAAAGCAGGCAAGCTGTTGGTGTTTTTGTCTGTTTTTAGCACTGCTGCACAGCTGAGGTGGGGAAAAGTGACGCAGCCTAGCCATTTAACTTCCTGCTCTCCGAACACAAAGCAGTTTTCACCATTGCCGAGATGCTTATTTCCAATCTCTGATTCTACAAGAATCTGACACCAGTTGTAAGGCAACACCTCTTGATATAAATTTGCTTTTTATGAGTCTCAAAAGAGGAGATGCCACGTAAGCTATTGTGTTGAGTACTGCTTCATAAACTGGCCTAAACTTAAGTTTCTTTATTTACAGCTAGAGCAGCAGTGCACTCCAAAGCACTGGTCAGATTGTACCTAGGAAATGAAAGACGAAACATCTGACCTCTAAAAATGTGACCTCTTTGTCTAATGAAAGTATAGCCTCCTCTTCTTTCTCCCTCCTATGATGGCCCACCTTTGCCCTTCAGGCTTTTCAGCATTGTCACCTTCAGTTTCGCCCAGGAGAATGAAACATACTTCTCTTTGGAGACTATTGGTATTTTTTGACCATAGACACTGACAGTGGGTGATCAGTTTGGTAAGCAGTTAAGTATATAGCTGGAAATTAGCTGAGAAAATGATGGAGAAAAGACCCCTCAAATATTTGTGCCTAAGCAGATGATCCTCCTCAGCCAGGCTTGCATCCCTTTCCTTTGTTTTTCAGCAAACATTTGAATTGCCACTGTTCATTTGCAGGGGTATTTGCAGAGGGACCGTAGTTCATCAGTGCCTGTACACAGAAAAACGCACGCTGCAGGAATTGGTACCAGCCAGGTTTAACCCTCACCGTGCGGGCAGGGGGTGTTTGGGAGAACGTGAGGAAGCACAAGGAGACCAGAGAACAAAGCACCCAACACGTTTAGCCCAGATCCACATGACTGATGGCTGGAGGTGGTGAAGAAGAGGAGGAATTCTTGAGATGTGGTGAAGTTCTTGACCAGAGATGAGGTGTTTGGAGCACAAAATGAGGTGTCTGAGCAGGAGCTGGGCAGAAGGGTGCAGCTAAAGACAAACTCCTTATGTGCGCAGCCCTGCTCTGGCTCTGACCTTAAAGATAACTGAAATGAGCTTGTTTGGGTGGAAGAGGGAGAAACTGATAACTATTTAGTACATGGTTCAAAATCTGACTGTTCATTGAAAGAAACAGACAGCTACCAGATCTGCTGTCTAGACATAACTGTGGAAAGACAATTGGTCATCTTGGCAAGATTTCTGCTGGAGCTGAATTCAAACTGAAAACTAATACACCGTTCACAAACTCTTCAATCCTTATTACTTTCTTTACTATGTTGAATCAAGGTCCTCTGTGTTCCTGGAGTTCAGTTCTTCTCTTAACTGAGACATTTTATCCGAAGAGCAACTCTCCAATTTAGGGGCAGGCAATAAATTAATTAAAAGATTGGTATAAATCATCACTCGTGATTTGGAATAGCTCTGCAATCATCTGAGTCTGTAAAGCTCAGCTAATGTTTCTAATGTAATGTTCTGCCATGAGATTTAATTCACCTTGTACAAGCCATCTAGTAATCTAAGCACAGATGTAGAACCAACTAATATCTATTAAACCAGTATCTCCAGATCCAAGGGGTGGATTTGCCCATCGCTAGATATTATGGCAACACTGTACAGATGATTTTGGATACATAGCCTCAGCTCTAAACTCCATTTAATTACATGTTTGCTGTTCTCTTATGGTATTTGTTTTCCATTGAACCATGTGCATCATGAGGTCTCACATGAGTTTTCTGTTTACAAACAACTGATTTACATGAAGCGGTTTCCTTAGTCATCTGTCTGTTATGTCATTTTCTGGACACAGCGCTAGACCAAGGACCGGCTTTCTTTTTCCATGGATTTGGACTGTCTAGTTATCACTCCAAGAGCTTATGACTGATGTATAAGAAAGGATACCACTGAGGTCACAACAATCATAGTAAGATATAGCCACAATTACCATATATTCAGTTATTATAAATAAATTGTCCATGACATTCCCAACATAGCTCCATGCACTGTCCTTTGTGTGTGTTAGAAATGATATTGCGCTTCTCATAAGTTAATAACAATTAGCAGTATCATGGTTGGTAGCTGCTTTAGGCAGTATTCTGTCTTAGGTAAGCTCCTAGTTTTCTTCTCAGCTGTCATCATGGTGGACTTGGATTACTGCTCTATCTCTCCTGGTGTAATGGCTTCAGCTGAGACAGATTTGGCTTTCTTACTAGCAGCTATGTTCTGGGTATGGGATGAAAATAGTGTCAGTAAAACACTGATGTTTCTGGTTGTTGCTAGGCAGTCAAGGCCTTTCTTCCTCCTCACATGGCCCCGCCAACAAACAGGCTGGGAGCACACAAAAAGTTGAGAGGAGACACAGCCATGATGGCTGACTCCCACTGACCAAAGTGATATTCCATATGATATCACACTCAGCATATAAAGCTGGGGGAAGAAGAAGGAAGGAGGGGGAATGTTCTGAGTTATGGCATTTTGTCTTCCCAAGTCACCATTACACATGATGGAGCTGTGCTTTCCTGGAGATGGATGAACACCTGCCTGCGATGGGCAGTTGTGAGTGAATTCCTTGTTTTGCTTTGCTCTACTTATTAAACTGTCTTTATCTCAACCCATGAGTTTTCTCACTTTTCCTCTTCTGATTCTTTCCCCCATCCCAACTAGGGGAGTGAGCGAGAGGCTGCGTGGTCCTAGTTGCCAGCTGAGGTTAAACCGTGACACCTGGTCACATGGGCTTTTGATTATAAAACTGATTAAAACTGGCCTGAGCCCAAAGTAACTTGCCATAATAAAGTTCTTTCAGTCAAAATCAATGGGAAAGCACCCACTGGTTAGAGAAGAATGTAAATGGAATTGAAAAGCAAAGGGGAGGGTATTCAGCCAAGACCTGACACTTCTGTACCCAATCTGTGCTTTTCTTTGCCATCTTTCTCCAGATACGAAAATGTTATATGCTTCTTGCTGTATCACCTGCCTGTTACCCAGGGAGATAAAATTCTTCAATAAAAAAATGAAATGCAAGACTGTATGCTTTCAGAACTAAGCCTCATTATTTAAATTCAAACTCCTCTCATCTTCAGGAAAAATAGCATGCAGTATTTCATCTACAGACTTATTCCCGTGTTTTGAATTAATATTAAACATGAACAGCTACTTTCTTGGAAGAAAAGAGTGAACACCAGTGTTGCAGAACCAACTCCCAGATGTGTACAGGTTACAGAAGAGCCCATCAGCATTTCCCTTCTTTATTTTACTGTGCCTAACTAGAGGAAACTCCCAAATGCTCAGGTAAGCCTGGCACTGTATGGGCCTAAACTTGCCTTGTCACCTACCTTCCAGATTTAATTCCTCACTGTCCTCCCTCTACAGCACTTTAGGATAAAACAGAGCTAAATAACTTATTTTTAATAAGTGTTGATTACAAAATGCCCTGGTCCCATCCTGTTTAGATTGTATGAATAACCTACTGCTAGACTGTTCTGAACTTGACCCTTATTCTGCATCCAAATTCAATGATACAGCCATTCATCAGCTTGATTTTGGCAGTGTTATACATGCCCTCTGAAACATCATTTTTGGCAGGCTCTCAAAGCACGAGTGACTTACAGCATACAAATCTCACTGACTTGCTGCACGGTCCCCTTCATGATCCTTGATCAGCACGAGCTCAAGACCTCGGCTGACTAGCCTAAAACCCAAAATAGTGCATTTGACGATGCAAGTCTCAATAACAATTACTATGCAACCTAGTGATAAATATCAGTATGTGCATCAGCTGCTCTGTGACCGCTTTTCTCGACCTCTATTCAGCTGAGCTGGCCAGCAGGAAGAAAGTGACCAAGAGGGACCTGCAGCTGGTCCCTAAGTGAAGCAAATGCTGCTGTAAGTTGACTTTTCCCACCAAGAACCGTCTGGACATGGTAACTGCAAAGACCTGGCCCCTGAATCGGTGCCTTTTTGGTTAGAGAAGAAGTAGTAATGACTCTGCATATTTTTGTAAGCTTTGGAAAATTTTAGAAGCGTTTCTATACTTTTTGACTGCCTAGAGTGGAATGTTCGTTAGCCCTGGGTTATCAAGGGGGAAATGGCAGCACAGAACAGGGAGGGGCTGTCCCTGGCACTCAAATTTAATATTTGAGGACCAGTTCCCAGCCTTTTTCTAAGGTGACTGGATCTCATCTCTTTAAATTTCCAAAGCCTCCAGAGAAAAGTACAAGGTGCCCTGGGATCCTTGTATGCAGTGCATGAGTGTTCCTGCAGCAGTTCTTTGGAAAAGCAGCAGAAAGTATTCAATTGCTGCAGTGCTTTATATAATCCATCAGCTAAATATCTATAGGCAAAGGCACCTATCCCACCCATAACTGCAGAAGTGCTGTAGGGATCTGCTCAAGTCCACTAAGGCATAATTGACACCACTGGACCCTAACCAGCCTTCTTCAGAAACCCCTGCAGGAAAAAACCTGGAGGAGCTACCTGGCCCCTGGCACCATCCTCCACTCCCTCAGGGGGAAACCTCAAGGACCAGAAGTGATTCAGCAGAAGATGATGCAGCACAGAACTGATTTGCTTGGCAGCCACCCCATTGCAGGTCCGCTAACGCTCTTGTACAACACCTTCCGCTGGTAACGAGTAAAGCCAAAGCTCTTGCCTTTCATGGAAGGAAGATACTAAACGTGATGCAGTTCAGTGCTGTTTTCTGAAGATAACACCCTCATCTAGAAAGCAGGAGTCATCCTTCATAACAGCAACCCACACCTCTGTTCTTTCAGTCACCCTAACCAGAGTCTTCCTGTTTCTCATGGTCTGGGAGCTGGATCCAACCCTCGCCAGGGCAGGTCTTTGTGCCCCTTTAATGAAAGAGAAAAGCACTCAGACTAAAAGCCTGATTCTTCAGTCGGTTGTGCATATTTCATGCCACTAAATAACTGTAGTGAAATCTGTGCTGTAAGCCAGTAAAAGCTATTTCGTGATAATGAGGGATCTGTAAAATGAATCCAGAAATTAAACAAGTGAAACAAAGCAAACGGCTCCGGCCTATGAAGGTAATTTATATCCTGTTAACCAGAAAAGAAGAAAAAAAAAAACAACCAAAAAAACCAAACCAGGCACAAGAGACATCTGGAAGAGAAAATTAACTAAAACCAGACTAATGACATAAACAAGAGAGAAATACAGCATCCAGATCTGTGTAGCTGAGCCTGATGGATATTACAAGCTAGATTGCTAGGGCTTTTTATTTTTAAAAGAACACAACAAATCAGGGAGGAAATTTTCCATTTAAAGCCGTAACTACTCAATACAGAGATTTGTGGGGGCATAAAAGACACAAGCACAGAGGAAAAAATTGGCTGCCAACAGCTCTAGATGTGTGTTGGGCCCAGAACTAATTGAAAAACAATAACCATTATTTGAGAATCGGTTTTGTTGCCAAAATTCAAAACTAATATTATTTTCAATCTGCTGTATGACCACCTGCAGATCTAACTGAATTTAAAAACTCACATACTCACATATAACTGCATACTCACATATATACACATAAATACTCATGAACATCTATTTGAAAGAAATTAGAATATGCATTTAAAAAATGCCAGTTAAGCAAGCAAATCTTCCCCCTTTTGCAATACCGTCTTGCACCAAGGGCATTTGCTTCTGGTAGTGAAGGAATTTCTGGGTTTGGTGTGTTTCCTTTACATGTGTGAGAAAGGCTGCACGTGCGCTTAGCTGAAGAAAATCTGGCCACAGTTTTTACCTCATTGCTGACCTTGAAAGCGCTTTACTATTCTCTTGCAGATCTAGCTATGAAATCTTCATCCAAACTGCAGTGGGTTCTGCCATCTGTTTGATTCCCCTGCAGATCTGGGTAGAGCAGTTTTATGATCTGCTTTCATGTCTATAACAG
>KZ506993.1:40660-74169 GCA_002844005.1 Limosa lapponica baueri | reverse complement strand
TTGGCGCAGTGAATTCCTCTAAATTTCCCCTCTGCTGTCACAATAAAATGAAAAATCTTCACAAGTGATATTATAAGTATTGTGTAAGTTGAACCCTCCCCCCCCCCCGTCTAGATGCTATTGTGTAATTCCTTCTAGTGATTCTTACCCTCCGTTGCAGTTTCATTTCTGTTTTCTAAGTGGCTGAGATTGTGGCAAAAGCAACTCTCCTCCTTACACCCACAAATTCCAGAAGTACTTAAAGGAATTTACCCCATAATGAAATATTGGGGTAAATTTTTATTTGTTAGTTTTTGGAATTTTAAAAGGACAAGGCAGAATGCTCTCCTGAAAACCTGAAATGAATTATCATTAAAAACTGCTTCATTTTCAGGAGTGACATCCTGCATTAACTAAAATTCTTTATAAAAATACCGAGAGGGCAGGATTTCACTGCAACTACTAATCAATCATTTAAAAAATATACGTACATGTACTGAAGTCTTAGGTAGGCAAATCTTAGAGACCATTATTTTGCATTTTTGAAATTATTCATTTCCAGAAAAGAACAAAAGCAGCATTGTGCCATTGTGCAAGGAACTGTTGCATATTTGCTGCTTTTTTCACTATGGGTTACTTTCTGCATTGATGCCTGAGTCATTTCTCTTTCATGCGCATAGACAGTTATCAGCGAAAGTCCTGATCCATTTTTCTTCATTCAGGGACTGTTTCTGATTAGATACTTTATGTGCTTACTTTCACTTGGACTATGTTTTTAATACAAGTTTAATAATGACTTTCACAAAGTAGGCCAGATATTCATCACCATCATCACTGATGCTAATATGATTTAAAGCTCTGTCATCTCATTTTTTTTTCCTAAGTTATGTTAATATTAACATTAACATCTTCTAATTATATAAATGTTTAAGATGTTTGTGGTCACATCCCCTTTTGTCCTTCCCCTCTTGTCAAAGGCATCATGGTGTGCACCATATGGACCTACAACTGAGGCGGAAATGCTCCCAGCTATTGTAAAATGTTCACTTCGTTTACCATTGTCAAACTCATGATTGAATAATTCCAATTTTCTCTGAAAAAGCCAGGAAAAGTGTGGAGAACTTTAAGGTAAGAATAACAGCATCAAAAATAGAGGAAGAATAGCAGCTTCTCAGGGTCTCAGTCCACTGAACCTGGAATAACCTGGAATTAGCAGAAATAGTCTCAGTCAGGTGAAGAATTAGAAAATTTGAATAAAGAGGTAAGTTTCTTTTTGTGTATGGAAAAATAATGTGTTATCTAGCAAGCTGAGTAACGTAGTATCAGATCTTAATGGCATTCTAGGCCTCAGTCTTTCAAACATATATGAATGTCAGCTGTTTCACGGAACCAATTACCCTATAAACATGTGAAAAGCTGTTCACAAGTTTGCAAGATTGAAGATGAAAACTATTTTAATATTGTGTCGCTCATGATTTTATTGTGTAGTTGTGATGCTTTATTATGGAAGTTAAGTAGTGAATTATGATGTCAGCTTTACAGGAAATCAGTGAAGTGACTGGCTCCGTATTTTAATTCAGATTAATTTAATGGAAATCCAAATGAATGTTTTTGTGTGTTTGTGTGATTTAGTTAAAGAAAGAGGAAATGGTATTTCCTTTTCCATACATTTGTGGAGATGTTTAAATGAGATCAAAGTAGTAATTCAGTAAGTTTTATATGTTGTAGGTAGATAATTCCCTACGTGCTCAGCATGTTAACTGCATTGTTAGATTTTATATATAGTTTCTTCTTCCTTTTCTATATTGACATATCCATGCTAAGGCTTCTTTCAGATGTGATAACCTTTCCATTATGAATTAAGAAAGGTAAACTTTAAAATCTGTAAGAAGTTAAAAAACTTGAAATATTTTAAAAGTTTAGCTATATTAAATAAATTAGGTAACATATATAACAAAATGTTTTTTAGAGGGTGAAATTTTTTACACTGCACAAATTCAGGACTAATTATAGTTCTTGAATTTGATTGGAGGATTCTAAGGTTTACCGGGACATAGCTGAAGTCCGGTTGGCTCCGTTGTTTTGTTTGTTTCTCTCAGAGAAATTGTAAATCTGAAAAATTATAATAAGGTTGTACAGTTTAGTTTGATGTTAATGCAGAGGACGTAAAATTATAAACATAGAACTATAGCTAAGATGTCCACAAACCCTTTGTTTTCTAAATATTACTGGAAAAATGGAGACCTAAAGTAAGTGAAAATTGTGTTTATTGGCTTTCACAGCACCTATGACAGAAATATTTAAATAAATAAATTAAACAGTAACAATACTATAGGAGATGACTGTGCAGGTATAGGATATGATCCTATACGATTGTGTCTTCCCAGACACTATAGTTACTACTGGGAAAAGTTGAATTGATTGCAACGGAAATCTACCTGACAGTAAGCATTTGCAGTGGCAGGCAAAATTATTTAAGAAAAGAGAATATAAAATTAAGAAAGACAGATGGACTCATAAGAGTGAAATACAAATAGTCTGAATCAGGATTGATTTAAACATAATGTGGTGGAGGAATCCCCATTTATTGATCAACTTTAAAGCCCATGCACAGCACTTAAAAAGATAAAGTAAGCAAGGTCAGATAATCAAAGCATTTAAATAGTAAAAACAGCAACTGCCACTGTAGACTGCTAAAATAAATCCATAATACAAATTGCTTTAGCAAAAAGTGGATGAGCAGCTGATCTTCCTATTGAACTTTTATACTGTTCAGTGACCACACTGGGAAAAGGATTGGGAGAAATGCCTTGAAGATCAATATTGAGTGAGATGTAGCAGGGATTCATTCTGAACATGAAAGAATTACAAGTATGAGAGCAGAGATCTGGAGGAAATGTCATCAAGAAAGGACTGTTCTTTTAAAATATCACACATATTATACGAACATGACATTAGTTGATATTCTATTCTAATCTCGGAACATTGAAAGCTTATTAAATTAGAAATTTAGTTATTGCAAAACATGAAAATAGGACAAAGAGAACTAATAATTTTTGTGAAATTACTTCTAAGAATTTAATAACTTATATCTTCAAAACAAGGAGACTTAAACATATTAATTAATATAGCATCCAGTTGAGGCTGGTACTTTCCAGCCATATGTATTTCAAGTTTTTTTCTGAATAGAAATGGTAAACCAAGACATTTTATTGTTTCATTTTTTTTGGATTCTGTTTCTTTTTCTGAGTTCAGTGCGCATCTGTAATTAGCATTTAATGTAAGTACTATTTCTTCAAATCTGCTCTAAATAGAATTTTAATAGGTATTTTTAATGTTTTCTAGAAACTAGAATGATCTATTGCAAGTGCTCCAAATTTCAATTCCTCCTAAACTTTTATAGGCCTTTCATTTTAAAATAGATGTTAAAAATGTGCTATTGCTTTTATTTAGACTTTAATTTTTCCAGAACTCTTTGGAAGTATTTATGAGGAAGAAATACTAGATGCAGTAGTACTACAGCAGCTCATTGTTTCATATCTGTTCTAATCATTCATAGTTTTATTATATCATTGCATGAGAAATATTGAATTTTCATAGACATATAGACACTTTTAAATGTAGAATGCGTTTGGTTTGTTTGGTTTGGTTTTTTTTTTTTTTTACTGTAATCTTCCTTTTGTTTCAGGTTCACTGCCCTACTTATAAAAAAGGTGTTATTCGAAAGCAATAATCATAGTTTGAAGGCATTTGTATTTTCAACAATAATAAAAAAAGGAGAATTAAAACTGGAGTATTTAAAAAAGATACAAAGTACTTTTTTATATATAAGTAAAGAGGGCGTTCATATTTTTTTTGAAGGCCTTATTTGACAAAATATGTTAGAGAAACTGATTCCTAAAATCGTAAACTTTGTTTACTATGGTAACTATACAATACACCATTAGTTATTTACAACTAATATTGGCTCCATATTTGCTGTATGAATTGCTGATTACAGCAATTTCAATGGCAAAATTGTGGAACAATATTCATAGTTGTCAGAGAAAGGTCAGCTTATTTGCATTCATTAGGAACTTGGAGGGCCATACAGAATGCTTTTCCTTTGGGATGCTTACAGTTATTGATTTGTATACAGCTGTAGGAAAAATTAATTATAATTATATTTCACTTACCACTGGAGGCTGTATAATAATAATTATAATAATAACAACAAAGTTCTACATCAAAAAAATTAGAGCCAGCAAATTAAATAATTGTCATTTTTAAAAATTAAAATTGTTAGATTTAACCTATTTAAAATAACCTCTTTTGAATAGCCTGAGGAAATCTCTTTGAGAACTTTTGTTAATACTCATAGTACTTTGTACACTTTGCACGGAAATGCACAGACACTTGCATTAATGTGACATAAAGTATTCAAAACTTTTCTATTGAGGAGTGATCTGTAAAGATGTTTAGAAACCCAGAAAACATTTAATCATATGCTTAACTTTCCTTATACATTGAACTTTTCTTATATAACTGTATAATTGCTAACTTAATTGCTAATTTAGTTTAAGCATATGAATAATCCTGTCCTAATAAATGAGCTTGTATTTGTACTGTAGTTATTAAAGACCTTGCAAGACCAAGAGCTATATAGAATAGTATGGAAATGTTATAGCCATTGTTGACTGCTCTTTGGGTCTGAAAAATGTGAGTAGTGTCTTCAAAACAGTCTTCATAGGAATCGGGCCAACAATGTGGGACTAGGAAAAGCAAATTGTCAGACTGAGACAAAACTTTGTGGAAGTGGAGAGAGAGGTGGAGAACTTAAGATTTACACATAGCAGTGATGCTCAGATGGTATGCATTCATGGCGTTAAAATCCTGTTTGTATTATATTGAGAAACACTGTACATGATTAGTGCATATTTCTGTGAACTTTTAACACTTCAAATGGATTAGAATGTCTTATTTTGATCATATCCATATTGTTCATTGTGATAAGATTAGGTCCTGAGTCATTAAAAAATGTTTGGCTTATTTCCATTACATTCAAACATGTTTTAAGTAGAAAAATATAAAAAACAGTTTTCCATATTGTACATATATAACACATGTTTGAGATTAATCAAATCATAGTCACCTCTAATTAACAGCAGGGAGCAATTCCAACATGGGACAGAGCCAGATGACAAAGAAATGAAGCGTATATTTAAAAGATGCAGCATACTAAGAAAAGAAAAATAGGTTATGACTGCCTTAAGAAGACTGAAAAGTTTTTAAACCTGTGGTTCTGTGCGTGTGATTAATACAATCTGACAAGTAGCCCAAATTTTGTTTTGCTTTGTTTTTTTAACTTGGACAAAATTTTTCAGAGCCAAACAGATCTGTGGGTAAATATAAAGTATTATTTAAAAGTTAATCTTTTTCTCTTCACTCTCCATGATTGCTAGATTAATAATAAAAAAAAAAAAAGGGAAGACCTTTGCAACTTACTTCAGATCAGCAGCTTTTGTTACAACTTATGAATGTGTCTTCTTTGTACACCAAAATTCTATCATTTACCTTGGTGTTGGCTTAGCACCAGGAAAGGCAATGATCAAGGTGTTGATCGGCGACGTCCATTGGGGTAAGTTGACTGCAGGACTCTTTCCCTCTGAGTTGTTGGAGTAGGAAGTTGCACAGTTGATGTAAAGGAAAACTCTAGATAAAAAAAAAAATAAAGTAGCCACGTGGTAAAGGCTGTTGAATACTGAGCTGAAGAACTAAATATTTTCCTGGCCTCTCCCACAGAAATCTAGCACGATACTTCATCTAAACTCTTCTGAGTATCCCCTCTGAGACGCTGCCAGCTGATCAGCAGCCGACTGGGCTTTCCCAAGTACAACTGTAGCCAATGGCCATGTGCTTTGAGCAGTGAAAGGTCTCTACAAAGAAGCATTAACAAAAGATGTGAGAAAACAAGGTTCAGTTGTGTCCTTCGTCTGACTGGGAATTTGAGCCAAAGTCATCCATGTTATGGGGGAGGACAGTAGTGCCCGAGCACATACGGGTTTTTCTGTCTTTCTTTGATTCAGTAACTGCTAAAATTGTCTATGGAAAAGGGAAGACTGCAAGAAAGACTGAGTACACAATCCCTCTCAGAATACCATGGAATTATGTTGGTTCAAACTGCTTCAAACTAAAAGAGAAATTAATCTGTGTTCTCACGTATCCCAAATGAGCATACTGGTAGAAAGCGATGTCACATTTTATTTTTGCTCTACCTGAGCCTCCTTGTCTTCTTTTACCCCATGTCCCCAAAACTGTTCTCTTCAACTGCTGCTCTGTAAAATAATAACAGAACTATATTCTCACATCACAGGATATATTTATGATGATATTTATGAAACACTCAACCACCATTGTGCTGACAATCAGTGGCTATATTTACACTTTATTTCAGTTGTGTCAACATGTGAGCACCGTTTCTCAGTTCAAATTGTGTGAGCTGGTGCATGTGGACGTTGTCTGTCGGGTACACGTTCAGAATTTGTCACTGAATGGACTAGAATTTTGTTGCAGGACCTTGTTTTGGACCTAACTAGTTTGTGCAGCATGCATGACCAGGGAATTTAAAAAAAAAAAAAAAATTATGTGTGAATTAATTTGAAGGTTTCAGAAACTCTCGTAGAGAAGCTTATGAGCCAAGGACATTTTTTTTAATTCAGATCAGCACTTGGATATTTTACTTTGAACAGAGAAAGATAAATGATAAGAAATCAAAATGCTGAACTATTTGCTCCCTAAGTGATAAAACTTATCATATAAGCTGGATGTCTAAAGGAAGTGATAAAGCTACAAACATGCATACAGAGGTTGGGCAGAAATTAAGATGCCTGGCATCCTTAGTTCTGGTGTATTGTGAATGCTGAATATTTGATTTTGCCCCAGTGATATTTTTAAAACAGTAAAATCAGCATCAGAACCTTCTCCCAAGTTGAACAGAGTTCAGGAGGTACTCAGCCTAAAAAGTAAAACTGGATTCACCTTATTCATATGGATCTTTTTCCAAAGGAACAGCTGTCAAGGGATTCCTTGCTTGTTGTGGGGTATTGTCTGGCTTGACAAGGTCAGGCAGAGATTTGGCAAGCAGACTTTCTCTAGTAGGTCATTTTTGGCCACCTTGTGCCAACCAAGCCAATGTGTGCTAAAACCACATACGTCTGTCTGAAAAATTCTCTTAATTTTGTATTTCCAAGGCAGGGTAATTGAGAGCTATAGCAAGGCACTGCCCTTTTCCAAGACATCAAAACTTTTCAACAAAATAGTTACAAAACTTTTGAGATAAATGATCTGTCTCCCTCTGCATACACACACTCACTTATATTTGTTAATATCATTCTTAGAAATAACCACATTATTTTTGCTTGCACTTTCCAAGATAATTTGGCCTTGAGCAAAAACTCAGCAAGACAGATTTCAATCCAAACAGATGAAGGTGGGCAATGCTCTAGGCAACAAAACCCATGTCTAATAATTGAAAACGTAGTGATAGCAGCAGAATGATATAATGCTATAATGCCATCCTGCCAATAGATGAAGATAGAACTGAATTTCTTGATGACATCATCTTGCTGAAACTGGTGAGAGTATGTAAAAGCTTTTTGACTCATAGACATCAAATGAAGTTTTGAAAGTAATAAACTCTAGTGAAAGAAATTTAACCTTCACATAAACTGTAAATTTTTGCCTGTACTTTTCAAAGCTGTATTGTCTGCTAGTCCTTTAAGGATAAGCATCAGCAATATCATGCAAAAAGTCAAAAGAACTTTTTAAAGCAAGGAAAAGATCTTGTTCTTTTTCTTGAATTCTTTCAAAATTGTACTCAGAGATTCATAAGGAATCTATTGTTGTCATCAACAAGAGCTATAACACACAGCACCTTCTTCTAAAGCCAACAGGAGGCTTAAGAGGAGGCCATGCTTCTATTTGATTTTAATATTAAGGTAATTGACTTGTGTTCATCTGAGGTTCCCTTTAAGATGGATTTCAGTTGTCAGAGCTCAGAGTGGCAATATGTATTCTTTTTATAAGTCCAGTAACCCCAAGGATTACATCAGGGCTCTTCTTAAGGCCTCTAAAAGACCTTTGGGCCTCCAAAACCTACTAGAATCATTTGAAGTAGAATTCTTTATTGTGGGACATGACAATATTAAGTCCATCCTTGAAGTTATAGGTTTCTCATCAGACTTGAATGTTCTGTGGCAGACAGTGTTGTCAACTACTATTAATAGTAGTCCCATCAGTTCCAACCAAGTATGAATGGAATGTGTCTGAGGGGCTTTGGTTTTTTTCTTTGAAGCTACGAAGTAAAATTTCATCAGTAGATTTTATGGTCAAAGAATTTCATATGCAAGTTTGTAAGATTTCACATTTTCAATCTAACCAAAGGTCTATTTAGCCAAATAATCTGTCAGATAAATCTCCAAAAGGAAAAATATGGGGTTTTTTTAGAGCTTCCGTAGGGTTTTTTCTTCCCTTCTGACTATGGTTGACCATTATTACCACAGCGTTCATCCGTCACTTACCATTTTGCATGAGAACCCCTTTCATCTGTAACTGTCTCCCTGACTGACTATTAACAATTGGCTTCCAGGAATGTCAGCTCCCCATGGATAAATAAATCCACATAACAGTAAATTTTCTGGTTTGGTTTTTTTTTTTCATTCTTAGAGAAAAACAGTAGTTTATAGTCCTTCCACTTTGCCTGTTGCCAGATTTAAGTATAATTACCAGAAGTTTGTTGACTCACTGAGAAATTAGAAAGAATTTACATTTACTTCCCAAGGACTGGTAGGACGTGCTGACTGCAGCCCACACTCACTTCCTCATGTGTTCTCCTGCTTCCCTGGAAGCATTTTTCCTACGGGCTGCTCACCCTTCCCATCTCTCTGTTACCTTTTGCTGAAAGCTGTCAAGTGCGACTGTTATTGTAATTGGAGGTATCTCGTTGATGTGCCAGACGTTAGCTGTTTTTTCCTCATCCTCAATGCTTCTAAAAGTTGGCTTGTGCCCATCCCTGGTGGTATTTAAAAGACGTGCAGACATAGTGCTTAGAGATATGCTTTAGTGCTGGTTTTTGTCAGTGTTGGGTTGATGGCTGGACTCGATGATCTGAAAGGTCCCTTCCAACCCAGGCAATTCTATGATTCTATGATTTTGACCATTTCACAGCTGTTTCTTCACTGAGCTTTACATCTAGTATTTCTTGGCATGGGTGGAACACAAGTTTGGTTATCTATTTGCTACTCAACCTACACATTTCTGGCAACCTTTCCTGTTTGTGTGACATTTGCATCACTGAGCAGTGTAAGCAATATTTGTCATAGTAGCTAAATCCACTTTCACCTTGTTTGATAAAGAGAAATACGTACAGGCAGACCACATCCGACGTTTAGCAGAACTGGCTCAGCATTTTCATGTGCTCAGTGATACTGCAGTTGCTCAGGTTCTACAAGATAGAATCACAGAATCATGGAATGGTTTGGGTTGGAAGGGACCTTAGAGATCATCCAGTTCCAACCCCCCTGCCATGAGCAGGGACACCTCCCACCAGACCAGGTTGCTCAAAGCCCCATCCAACCTGGCCTTGAACCCCTCTGGATATACAGTCCTCGTAGTGGACTCATCAGTAAAGCTAAGTCCAGAGAGTGAAAGGTAGCCCAGAGAAACCATTAGACAATACCCTTTCTGATACCTAAGCTAACTTCGTAACAAAACTATATTTGGTCACGTAGCTGTTGACTCTCTGATACTTGGAGATAAACTGTATCTTCCCAAAGTACTTCTTACAAGTTGAACAACCCATCTATTTCCTTGCAAGCCAGGAAATACTCTAATGAGACTCAGACAGCCCCTGAAGTTTGCTTGTAAGGAGTTCCTTTTTCAGGTATGCTTAGGAACCGACGCTGGGAATGTGTTCAGATATGATGATGCATACTCTATTTAGCCAATTTTTAAAACAAATGCCTAACTTGACAAAATTTTCCTGCATTTTTGGAGAGAGGCTTTGGAAGGATAATCACCAGGCAGTTGCCAGTAATGAGTAATATGAAATACTTGTTTTCTTGGTAATGACTCCTTTAAGAAGCTTTTCCCTGTATAGATCCCACAATTGTTCTCTTATTCCCATGCACCTGATCTTTTTCAGTATAAGGGACACTGGTGAGGATCTGGGTACTCTGAAGAGTGAGGTGGGTTTGTACAAAGACACATAAGGTGCTAGTTAAATGATCCTGAGTTTGCTATATGAGATGTATACTCCAACACCAATATTTACGAGATCAGAAGCACGTCAGGGAGCTAACCTTAGTTATACAATAGGCAACCATTTCTGCTCATATATTTGCTTAAGAGCTATTAAGTATTTCCAGAGAAATACCTTTCTGTAGCTTTCTTTTCCAATTGCATTTTCAAATACTGGGCTAGAACAATATGTAGGAAGGCAAATAATAATTCCATAAGTTTATCATAACATATATTATCATAACATATATTAATCAATTTTTACAGGGCAGTTAAAAATATTCATTCATACATCTAATATTTGTTTCTCTTTGACCACCAGTTTATTTTGTCCCTGTAAGAAGAGGAACACAGTGACTGCCTGGTCTCCAAGTAAGATATGTCTTTGTTATTAAAATAGTCCAAGAAGTGGGAAGGACATATCTCTTCCAGAAGAATTGAGACCCTTTATCTCCTGTCACTTTTTGCTTGAGCACAATAATAAATTGATGCTGACCTCTACTTTAAGGAACTAGTAAGCCTTCACACTTGTGGGAAAAGCATTTTTGGAGTTCATTTTGAAGTACTCTTTGCCAGAAAACAAGCTAATCAGAAATCTGAGATGAGCAGACAGTTTGTCAGGAAAAATACAGAAGTTCATCTGTGTTAAGTTACAACCAAAGCTTGAAAAGTTATACTGTTTGGTTATAGATTTAACTGATATAACACTATTTTGTTACTTAAGCAAACTGGTGTCATCGAGATGAGTTGGGACCTGGGAACTTATTCCGTTGGGACTTATTTCTAAAGACACTCCCTAGAATTCTAGGAACTGTAAGTTTGATCTGAATTACTTGTTGTTGAGTTTATTCTTCTTCGTATCCTTAATGCCCTCTGTACTGGGCAAAAAAGGACATGTTTTTTTGCAACAGGTCATCCATGCTGAATTTTGTGTTCTTCTGGACCTAGTTAGCTCGCTTACATGGGCTGCATGGGGTGGAGAAGTAGAAGTAGCTTTTGTCAATGCTGAAGTAGATGACCTCACATCTTGTCTTGTCCTATGCAAAGTCAACACAATTTGGGGATAAAGAAAAAAAAATTTTCTAAATCTGTGAACTCAAGGTACTATGAAAGCAGCACCTTTCCATGGAAATCTTAAAAAAAAATTGTTTTATTTAGCCATGTATTTTTTATGGGGAAAACAATAGTTATTTATAATCCAGATCAATTGATGGTACACATCAACACTCCTAATTGTTAAATACACTTCCCAGATTATATAGCACATAAACATACAGTATACAAAAAGCTGGAAAAATCTTTTTGTTACTACTGCTGGAAAAGGAATTGGCATCATCCCATTTTGAATTAGTACCAGATACTCTGTTGAAATTTCTAAAAATGCAAATTTTTAAAAGTTGATAGTTGTTATTCTACTCAGGCCTACTTCTGAAACTCTTCAAGAAAGTGACAAATTAATCTTTAAAGCCCTCACTCCTATAAATATCTCTGTCTGCCCAATAGGTAGTGTTAAAAATTTATAGGCTTTAGTAATGTGTAATGACATACATTAGTATAAAACCTTAAAAAGAAAAATACTTACATGAAGTATTATTTTTATTTAGAAAATATTAAACTGTGAGAGATTTGCAATAATTTTCTTGAAAATACCATTTGCACTTATCTTTTAATGGTGAAAAGAAAGCTCTAATGGTTCATGACATTGTGCGATACTTCTATAGAACTTCAAAATTATTTTCAAATTGGACTGAGACAAGTAGTTGTGTTATTTAATACCTAATGATACTCCTGGATGGAAAAAATATCTACAAATTTTAAAGAATGCACGAGTAACATTTGTGGTGATAACAACAACTAACTCTTAGCTAGTATTTTGCATTCAGAACTTCCATATTTCACTAATGATGGGGAATTTAATTTAAATTTTGAAACATTCTAGGATTTCATATGTATGCCTGTCTATTTATATAAGTATTTTTGGAGTATAAAAGGAATTTTTATAGAGAAGGATTTTGAAGCACAGAATAGTGAAGTGTCTTGCCT
Organism: Limosa lapponica baueri; assembly: GCA_002844005.1. Lineage (NCBI taxonomy): Eukaryota > Metazoa > Chordata > Aves > Charadriiformes > Scolopacidae > Limosa > Limosa lapponica. The sequence continues at coordinate 61,872 of KZ506993.1, read as the reverse complement.
TAGGTATCAGCAAGGATGAAAAAATGAATACTGTTTGAATAAAACAATGTGAAGACCAAGTTATAACAGAAAGCAAATGAGCCTGTGAAGTCACAGGAACCAGCTACTCTACAACGTCTGTCTCTGTGCATGGACTGGGAGTCTATGGGAAAAAATTGCGATGACTTTTTTGTTTGTTTATTTTTCAGTGAAAAAGGGAATAGGCTTCCTCGTGTTTTCTGAAGGGGAAAAAAATGCACACAAACTGGCAATATTTGCATTCTGTCTTGCTCCACGGTAATTTTCTTGCCTGCTCTGGAGATTTGGGTTGAATTCATTTTCTTTTGATAAGGGCAAGTAAACTGCAAGAAAACCAGTTGTCTCTGCCTCCCCTTCTCTTGTGTGTGTATCTACAGAGAGGAGTGCCTGTTTGTTTGTTTTTGCTTTTAACTTGACACAGCTGAGAAAAAAATAATGTAGTTTGATTGCTCATAATTTTCATCCCTGTAATTAATAAGAAGGGATGAAAGGGATTGAGATTGGTGGAACAGTATAATAAAATGTTTGTTTAAATTGGATACTTACAGAAATAGAAATAAAGATTTGGCAGAAAAGCTTTTCCATCTAAATTATACGATATAATCTAAACTGTTTTAAAGCTTAAAAAAACATTAAAATAACATAGAAAAAATAGAAGAGATTGGTCAGACCCAGGAAAAACTGCCATGTACAGGGTGAGCTTTTAGACAAGCAGTCTCAGCTCAAAATTCTCCAGCTGGACTGTGGTGCAGCGGAAAAACTGATAAAATGCCACAGTACTCAAGTAATGGCCTTGGTACAACATTCGTTTTGTCTAACCGAAGGTGTCCACAGCCTTGGTGGGAAAATATGAGGTGGGTGTCTCGGTTCCCATTGTGGTCATTGGAGACATAATCACCTCAGTGAGTGAAATCAAGGCTTGAATAAATACTGAGCAGCTCAAATATTAAAGTCTCTTTTCAAATGAACTGAGAATCTCTCCAGGTGACCATACAGCCATGTCCCCACTCAGCCTCATGGGAGTGTAGGTATGTTGTCACTCTTAATCACCCACATGCAGATGTCCAAACTGAGACGACAATGATCTGATCTGGTAAGTTACCTGTCCCCAGCAATTCATTAAATGATACACAATTATTTTATTTATCTATTGTTACCGATAAGTGTCCTAAATATTTCACAGGCATAAATACTGTCATTATTCTGTCACTGGTCATTATTCTGAACAACATCCTATCCATAAAGACAATGATGTAAGAGGGAATGCTTTATGGCAGAGAGAAAAAAAAAAAAATTAAAAATGTGATTTTCCTAGTGTCTGAGACTTTTATTGTTTATATGTAGATGATTTGTTCTTTTGGAATTTGGGTTTGTTTATTGTTTGAGGGTTTTTTAATAGAAAAAGAGGGATGAGAGACTGTGCTTAGATGAGAAAGTGGGGGCAAAAAAAGAATTAGTAGAATGACTAAGACCCTTTTTCTACCCTACTGATACCACAAGGGACTAATGGAGATGGATTATTTGCTGTATTATTTCACTACAGTCGTGTACTAATTCTGGAGCATGACTGAGCCTTGAACAGAAATAATATAATAAAGTTTATTCAACTGAAATTTGTTGCCACCTGTGGGCTGTATGGTAGAAAAGTGATTCCATTCAAAACATTTAAACATTTGGGAGCGGGGGGAGGAAGATACTGGGTGAAGAAAACAAACAAGTGTTAGTTTGTCAAGGTTTTATTGCATACAAGTTCTCTGGAAATATTAGTTGAAGAAATTCTTCACAAAACTTGGATTAATTTTTTCACTTAGTTTTATGATAAGTGTTTTTCTTTTCCAGTATTTTTAATATATGTCATTAGGGTATAAAAAAAATATTTTAAATACAGTAAATTGCTAGTCATTTGCTTGAATAAGTATTTTTTAATAAGGTGATTTGAGAGTATAGAAAGATTTAATGTAAAGATAAATATGCAGTGAAAAACTAATCAAGCAATTGAAATAGTTACTCATGATAAAGCCAGGGTTATCAATGTATCATAACACAAATTGCTTTATGAATATTGATTCTCCCTCGATAGAGGCAAATTGCTACTGGGAACAACTGGTTCCATTAATCTTCCGAATGAGTCAGTTCCCAAGCTCAGTAACTTGGGAAGGTGCACTGAAGGTTTCATCTTTCTGAAGACTCTATTTATTATCTTTACTTATGTAAAGAGTTCATTAGAAAGAATTTTACATTGAAATATGGTAACTTTTTAGCCTCCTTTAATGCAGTCAGGCAAGTCTTTAACTACCAGACATAAAACTGCTTAATTCTGCAGATATTAATGGATTCATATGTCATAGAGCCAGAAGAAACATTGCAATCGAGTCTCATGTGTGGCACAACGTGGGCCATAGGACTCCAGTGCATTAAGTAGTACCTTGTGTCTAAGTAAATGTGACTGAGATGGAGTGTATTAAAATAGAGAATACGTTTTTTTAAGTGTGTTATTGACCTTAAATAGTCAGTGCTACAGAATTCATGACAATCCCTCATAGGTTGCCTCAGTAAATCTAGCTTTTGAAAACATGCAGCATGTTGATTCTCTATCGTTTTAACGTCTTACTCAGAGTGTCACACAAATCCTAACATAGAACAAAAGTATTTTATTTTATTGTCTTTATCAATAATTTTTGAAATCTCAGAAAACCAGTACAGCAGACAGTAGGACAAGATGTGTTTACAGTACATCCATAATAACTGTAAGAATTCTTTTAATGTATCTTTGTTCTTTGTAACTACAGTTAATGCAAATTAGCGTGGATTTATGATATCAGCTCTTCTGATAGTTTGGCTGGAATAGATGAGGAACTGCCAGGGTGGAATTGTTTAAATCACACTGTTAAACCCTGAAAAGTATTCGCTGAGAACCACTAGAGCGTTAGTTTCTTCTTTTTTAAGAGCCTTTCAAGGTTTCCAAGACCACACAACCTAAAAATGGAATTTTCATAATGGTGCATCAAAAACTCTTAGGTATGCTCTACCTTGGCAAGTTAAAATATATCTATACCTCTGTGGGTGCAGTCACTTTTATCCTAAGCCAAGATACTGTGTATTCCATTGTTACTTTTGATTTCTTTAATTTCTTTCTCTTTTTTTTTTTTTTTAATGGGAGGGGGTGTGTCTATGTAACACTACCGAACAAACTACAGAAAACATTGTGGTTTTATATTCAAATACTTTGAATTAATTGCATCCCATTCTTTCATTTTTGTGAGATTTCTTTTCTTAGGACACTGTTTGTGTAGCTATGCAGATTTGCAAATGAGTGTGTGCACGCAAATCAGTGACCATGAGTATGTCAGTATGTCTACGTGCAAGTTGTCATGTAAAATTTAAAAAAAATTTAGGGCATGTTTGCACCTCAAAAGTATGACCTTTTTCAAGATTCCTTTTGCAAGAAGAATCATTAACTTTTAGTTCTATAATTAGCTCCTACTCATGTGTCTTAAACTGATATCCAAAATAGAATTCATCAGCATTTTTAAAATTAATTTTTTAATTAGTATTATTTATCTATGGGGGAGTGTTGTTTATAATGTGTCAAGATAAGGAATACTGCAGCAAGCACAGTTTAACAGCTCCAATACACCGACTTTCTCTGAACTCTCTGAGGAAAACTCAGATTTTCTCCTCCGAGTCTATTTTTCGAAGCCATGTTTTGAAAGTCTTCACAAAGTTAATTTTAGATGTTTAGCAGTCTGGCAACCTAAAATGGCTTAACTCACCTCAGTTTGGATTCTGTTTATCATGCCTTTGAGAACATTGTCCCATTAATGATTTAGAGGTCAGCAGCATTATGATATCGAATGTTTCTAATTAGATCAAATTACTCAAAGGGCTAGTTTGTTTGTGTGTTTGTTTCTGACAACGGTGATTAACTGGTATAGTGACTGCTAGGACAGAATTTCAGAGTGTTACTATTCCATCTTAACTTCTAAGTAATTTTCTGTCAGTAGCGTTACCAGGAAACCTCTCTGTGTATACGTTACGGACTAGATCTGTCTAAAATAGGCAATACCTACCAGGTGATCCTTTTGATTTTGTTTCCCTTGAACAAATAACTGCTGTTGAAGGTAAAAAAAAAATGGGTTCCTTTTCTAATGGAATTTCTTTTCATTTGTCCCATTGTCATAGTTTTACAAGTGAGCAATTTCACATTTTATTATGAAATAGCTTGAGGCAGGTGCCTAGAGGATGGGGAGAATGGCAGACTCCATTTCCTTGTGGCATATATTAAATTTTAAAGAGTATATTTACCTGGGCTTCTATTGGATTTAGTCAAACTTTAGCTGACAAATAAGTAATTATATTATAAACATTTTTTTCCTGTACTGAAGCTTAACCTCTCTTCATTCAGACTTCAGGATTTCTGCATTTTTGCATATAGTAGAGTGTTTTTGTTAACAACCAATACAGTAAAGACCATGCTGTAAATGAGAAAATTCAAATAAAGAGATAAATTTTCAGGGGGAAAACCAGGAGATTGATTTACATATTGTTTTAATACAGAAAAGGACAATACCTCATAAAAAAGTTTCATTTGTATCTTCATTGCTATTTACTGTTACTGTTGCTCTATCAATAGCTTTTATATTGTAGGTTTTTTGTTGCTGTAGGACCCTATGTTTTAAATCTAACTACTCCAGCTTTTTCAAGCATAGCTTTATCTTTTAAAAGGCTAGTATACCAGAATTACACCAGAAAACTGACTGTTGGTGCAAATGCATTCAGGCAGAGGTGATATTAATACCTGCATGAAGTGGAATTAAGGGTACATTGTCTGCATTTGCCTCATTGCATCCCTTAGATTGTTGGAAAATAGGGATTAATAAAGAAACTTCTGAGTGTCTGCCAAAAAATGGAAAAGAGTTTCAAAAAGTTAGTCCAGAGTCTGAGTCATGTCTATGAAGACTCTTTCTTTCATTTCTTTTTATTATTCTTTAATCAGACCTGTTGCTTGTAAATCATGTGAGACCATTCTCCAAAATGCATGACAGCGAAAAATTTATCCTAATTTGGTATAATCTCAGGAAATTTTCAAGGCACCCATGTGATATACTATTTAGTAGTAACCTGAATGAGGGGCTGAGTATCTGTGTGTGTGCTGCTGTTCTCCTATTCCTGCTTATGTGACATTTTAGTTTCTGCATGTAAAATGCTTTAGAAATTACTGTTTTAATTTACTTTATTTTTCTCTTTGCTCCTCAATAATCCTTTTCTTTTCCAGGTTAATTTAAGGAAATCTGTAAAGAGCTACATGCAAATTCCTTGCTTCAAAATGGATATTTCTAGAATTATAGCTATTACGTCCTTACACAGCTACCTCGCGTGTTGTGTACCGCATCCACTCTATAACAAGTTATGCTTATGGAAATTGGGGTGTAGGAGAGTCAATGTCTTTTATGAGACATCACTTCATGACTTTTATCTTCTAGGTCAAATATAACTGAAGTAATATCTTAGGCTTGCTAAATTGACTTTGCACCACACAAGGTAACTACACAATGAAGTAATGTTAATTTAGAGAAATTTTATATGAGAGAAATTCTAGTCTGTTCATGTGTGAGAAGTCATATTGCGGATAGAAAAACTACTTTAAAATAAGTAATACCCTACATCTTACAAAACTTGGGAAGGAAACCATGCAGGGTAGTACCTTCTTCCCCCTTTTTATGCTGTCAGTGTGTGGCCATAATTTCTGTTACACTTTACTTATATATTTAGTAAAGATCATACTCTGGTAAGGTCACAGCTCCTGGAGCAGTTCCACAACCACTGTGAAAATCAAAGAATTGAAATATACAATTTCTGTTTTACTTTTTGTCATCTGTATTAAATATACATATAGATGGCAGGCAGATAATATTTGATAAAAGGGAAAAAAGCCCTAAATGTTCAAATATATTATCCATATACCTGATTTTTAATTTCCTTTCATTGAAGGTACTTCCCAATAAAATATACAGTGAGTTTGACAAAGTCGTCCCCATTTTGTGCCTTTCTTGTCTGGGGAGAATATTAGGTCATGCAGATTGGGAAGAACAGAGGATGAGAAAATATTCTACACTGAGAAAACATTGTGATTTCTTGTAATGTTTAGTGATGCAGAGAGAAACTGAAATGTGTCCAGCTCAGTGCATTCAGGTTAGATTTAGGAAAAGATCTTTAAAAAGAGAAATCAAAATAATCCTGTGTGTGTATACTTATAATGTTAATGTACCTGTGCTGCAGAAGAAAAAAATAATTAGTTTATTAGTATTCTCATTTGATGTCCAAGATATGTTGAAATTACTCAAATACTATTTAATTAGCAGGAGAGAAGGAAATGTCACATAGTGATATTCAAGCACCTTTAGATATCCATAAGAAACTGTAAATTTAAGATCCGAGGTCAGAATTTACAGACTTTGATCTCACGTGTATTTCAGTGTGGAGAATCTGTTTACTCACCAAGTGATGAGTACATGGACCTCCTACAGGAAAATGAGATAATAGCCACTAAGATTTGCTGGATGAAATGATTCCATTTTTTTCTTCGAAGGTTTTTGTTCAAAGGTTGAGTTGTATGAAGAAATATTAGCAAGGCAGCAAGGGGCCATTATTTTATATATATTGCACTAAGAACCTTGAATTCCTTTGGAAAGGAATACTCAGGATTTAAAAGGGCGTAAGTTTATGGGAAGGTAACTGCAAGTATATATTGACAAGGGAATACTTTGCTTCATCATACAGCACTGTGGAACCTTTTCAATTGAAAGCATTGCACATGATTCCAAATCAAAATATTTTAAAAAGCTTAAATATCACTACTGACTGTGTATTGTAATATAGATAATAATTAGGAAAAAACAGGAAAACATATAAGGTGTTAATTTACTATTGACACTTTATAAATATTTGAGGATGGGGCAGTAAAAAATTACTAGTTGTTTGGTAAAATAAAAAGTTCTGCTTTCTTTGGTTGAAAATCCATATTCATTGACTGCTCAGAAATTCTAGTGTCTTTTTTTCCTCAATAATTTCTATGCTTTCTTCTCTCCTTATCCAGGTTCCTTTTTCATTTTTCTCTTTTGAAACAACTTGTGAGATTTTGATTATTTAGTTTTAGATTTTCTGTGGTTCCAACTTTCCCAGTTTCAGTTCCCTCCCGTTATTCTGCTCAGAGCGTCGGGCTGAAATAGCTCTGGGGGGTGAGGACACGTGTGCCACCAGGACAGAGTAGGTGTTAGGAAGTGTGAACTGTTGTTCCCATTATGACTATGGTATGTATGTCTTGGTTGTCCTTGTAGTCATCCGTGTTAAATAGCAGCATGAAAGCAGGGATGGAAACAGACCTTGCTTTTTACTGAACCATTCACAATTTTGCCTACCAGGTTTAGCAGGCAAAAGTCATACTTCAAAATAAATTCAAAATTTTATGTTTGATAGGTCTGAAGGCCATTAGATTTCTTCACTTACACAAATTGTTGATTTCTAGAAAAATTGGTCAAGGAAAAGGGCTTCTCACTGCTTCTGAATCAGTAGGAACAAGAGCTATTTCATGTTTCTCAAGCAGTCCATAAAGACCGTGTTCCACACTATACCTACAGTTTAGTTACAGATTTGCAGTGAACATTTGTCCTTTCTTCAACACCTTTAATCAGTTTAATATCTTGGTTCTGTTTTCTGTGCTGCACTTCCCTCCATATGGTCGTTTCTCTCCAAACCTTTCTTTCATTAATTTTTTCCCAATCTTCCTCACTTTAGCAGTTCTGTGGATGCACATTGCTTTGTGTATTTGACAACTTACCCGAAGATGTGGCAGTATTAAAGTGTAGTATAGAGAGACCTGAGTTAAATTTTAACCAGATTATTCCATTTGTAACTGCAGCCTCTACAGAGCATTTTCAGTTCAGTCACAGCTGTAAATCATATCCCTCACCCCCTCAAAAACAAAGGGGGGGTGGGGGGAAGAGGGGAGGCAAAAGCTATTGCATTGTACTTTGTATTTCAACAGCTATCCTGTGATGGGAACCCAAACAATTTGATTTAAAACTTAATAAAGAAGTATCCCCCAGTGTTACACTGGAGACATTCTTTTATCTGCAATGTTGATGAACCTAAAAATTAATGTTATGAATTCTCTGGTTCTGCTTCAAGAGTTTGGTTGTTAGGCTGATGTCTCACATCTGTGCAAAGAAAATACTGTTTCACCACCTGCAACATCTCTGTGAGTAAGGGGAGAGACGCCTGGGTCTCTGGAGAAAGCAAAGATGCCGGAATTTCTGCAGATTAACGTAGCCTTTGTTCTTTTCCTCTCAAGCTCAACTTGCTCAGCCGTAGACTTCTGCGTAACAATGAATCAACTGGCTGAACGCTCCATTCCCATCACAGAAATACGGGCACCGGGGACCATATGACACACAAGAATTTCCAGAGGCTTCCAAGTGTCACTCGAGCTGAGTTTCTGCAGAGCTTTTGGACTCTACATCTAAAGTGAGTGGAAAAAGTTTGCTACTGATGTTGACTCTTCCACATTAAAGGAAAGTGCTATGTATTTGTGACGCACTTCTAATCGTAGAAAAGCTTATTTCTTCTTTCTGTTATTGGAAATCTGGTTTCCACTCTTTCATTTGTGTGACAGTTATAGAGCATATTTTATGTTTATCTTTAATTACTTTCAGAGGAAAGAGGTGAGCTATTTGCTCTGTTTCAGGTTTTGATATTTGAGTGTACAAGAAAACAAGGAACCATGGGCAGAATAGTTTACTTTATTCTTATTTACAAAATCCCAGCTTCTTTTTTCAGAATTTGTTTATTGCTTTTCCCTGTGATTAAGCATTCATTATTAAAGAAAAGATGTTTAAAATTGCTAAACATAATAAACATAAATGTTCTGCAAATGTGCTTTAAGCATCAAGTTGCTTTCCAATGACTTTCTGATATTCTTACACTGGTTATTCTTTTGTTTCTAAATAGCTTGTATTCAATCTGTATTTTTTATTTCTTTTATTATCTTGCAACATATTTGTTGTTACAAATAGTCTAAACTGATAAAATCAATTTGATTTAGATATTGACTGAGATCCGGTCTGTTCAAAAATGCCCTGATGACTGACTTGACTCATTTATTATTCCTTCCCTCAAAACCATTCATAAAAACTCCAAAAGACGTCTCAGCTGCACTGTAGATCCCTAACTGGGATTTAAGAGAGATTCTTATGCCAGAGAAGAAAGTATAAGCCCCCGTTGTAATGTCATCTCAATGATCACTCTTTTAATCATTTCCCTGTACTGCTCAAACCGTCGCTGTGGCTGCTGTTTATTCTGAGGTACCGGCTCTCCACCGAGCTGTGGGGCAGTAAGGGACAGAGTCACCAAGGTTTTGCAGAATAGTAGAAGGACATACTTGATGGAAGATCATGAATCCCTGACTTGTTTGGAACGATCAGTTCTCGTCTTGTTATACCTGCTTTGGCATCAAAGTATGCAAGAGTACCTGTTCTGTCATCACAAGGAGGAGATTTTACAGGTGTAAATCTATATGATTCCAGGATTGATTCTAGAGGTTTATGCTCTACTATATAGTGATAACTCTCAGGTAGTTGTCACAATGTCAATTGCTCCAACTCTTCTGCAGTCTTTCCAGATTCACAGTGTTTTAAATTTAAATGATAGGGAAATATTTTTGAAAGATACCTGACAAACGTGATAGTACTACTTCAGATAGCATAAACCCATCCCATTCATACTGAAGGTTTACTGAAAACTCCCCTGTGCATCCTTTTATATGAACACGCGATGTCCACCCACTTTATGGCCAGCAAGACCATAGTGTTGTTAAAGACTGATACGTTCTCCACATAAAAAACAATTATATATTAACAGTATAAATTACATATAATACTACAAAGTATATAAATATGTGCATTCGTGTAGTTCTACTCCTACTGTTTCTATCTGCTAGTTAGATAGAAGGTCTTAAGGTCATTAAGACAGTAAGCCCTGATGAGGTTCCACTGCCCTGACCAAATATGGTCATACACTTCCCTCTTCCAGTAGCTTCTGGTTCTTTTCTGGTTTCCATCACCAGTCAAAGTTCAATTCAAAAAACTGGCTAGAGCTGGGAATTTTTCTTGGTGTAATATTCTCTTTAGGTTTACTCTTGATCTAGTCTCATAATCTTCTTTTTGTGCAAAATGACAATGATTTGAAAGATGGAGGCTGTATAAAATTTGCCTCTTTCCACACGTCTGCAAGTATGAAATGAGACTTTGAACTGAGTCCGGCTGGAATGGAGTTAACTTTCCTCGTGGCAGCCTATATGGTGCTGTGCTTTGCATTTGTGGCTAAAAGAGAGTTGGTAACACTAATCCTTCCTCTCTTGCTCAAAGCTGTCTCTCTCCACCTCATGCCCTATCCAAATAAGGAGGTTGGGGTGGGCAAGAGGTTGGGAGGGAACACAGTTGAGACAGCTGACTCCAAGTGACCAAGGGATGCTCCATACTGGATGCTGTCATGCTGAGCAATAAAAAGCTCAGGGAAATAACTAGGAAGAGGGGAAGTTTGTGGTCCTTTTCTTCCCAAGCAACTGTTGTGCATGCTGAGGCCCTGCTTCCGGGGAGCAGCCAGACACCTGCCTACTGATGGGAAGCACTGGAAGAATTCCTTTTGCTGTTTTGGTTTCTTGTGCCACTTTGGCTTTCCGTCTTGCCTTCCTTCCATTTTGTCCCCATCTTGCGGAAGATGGGAGAGAGCGAGAGGGAAGGGTCGGTGCTCTCAGAGCTCAATCCACCACAGACTTTAAATGGGCAGACAGTGAGAGTGCGTATAGGTAAATAGAAACACACACACATATATATGTATAAATGGATTGGTGTTGAGTTCTGTTTATCAAACACAGTTTTTGCAAGGGATTGCCATAGAGTGAAGCAAATCATATCACAAATTAAAACACATAGAAGTGCAAACATATTTTTTCCTTCTGGAAGAAAAAGACAAAAAACAAACCACCAATAAAAATATTTACAGATCTTCCTTCTCTGCATGAAAAATCCCTGACCTGAAAGGGGCACTTGTTCACACTGTGGGTATGAGGCTTAGATCAACATCTTTTAAGTAGCTAAAGAATATCCCACATATTTTGGAAATAGAAATCCAATGGAAGTTTCCGAGGAGGGCTGCCTTAAAACCAGAGGTAGGAGATTAACAAATTCAACAAATCAGGAAAGACTCAAAAGTCCAGATCACATACTTTGAAACCATCAGTAAAACACTGAAAGCACATGTATATCTTAAAATATTTATGCACATATGCATGCATTTACTGTACTACCAAAAATGTTTGGATTGCATTTGATCTTTTAGGTTAATAAAATGGAAATTTGGAGGAGAGGTGAAGCCCGTATGACATATCTATCAAAATATTCATTACAAACAAAACTCTTCATGCTTTTTAACAGTAGATGTTATTTTATGCACATGTTTTGATGTCAGCATGATTATCTCTTTGTCATTCCTAGCTTACAAGCACTTTTCTTGCTTAATTTGACAGCGTTAATTCTCCTTCTCAAACTTTTTAATGCATATTTCTTCAGGAAAGCTAGCATTCTGTTGTCAAGTATATTTTTACCCTACTAAGTAAATCATCACTGACCTTTTCTAGATTGTCTGCAACGTCCCTTATTTGACATGATTAACACTATGCAATTTATAGATCATCTTTTATTTCATTGTAGCATAAGTACTGTATAAGAAGTGTAGTTTACGCTGTAAATGTCATTTTTCTCCCACACATTTATTCCTGATGTATACTGTTTTTCCAGTTTTTGGTCATTTTTTTACCACTCCAATCTCTTTATTGTTTTGGGTTTTTTTTTGGAATTAAGAAGTCATTAGAGAAGGAGGTGAGAGAAACAAACATGAACTTTATTAAGTTTGAGCTGAATGAGATCCATAAGGTGTCCCCTGTGTATGAGTGCTTAACTGAAAAGTTAGCACAGAAAATAGCTCCAATATTTTCCCAGTGTTTTAGTTTGGGACATTATACCTTCAAGGTGTACCTTGATGAAAAGATCAAAGTTGAACTGAATAGGTTTTTTTCAAAGGTAAATGTCTACACAGCTAGATGTGTGGCAGATCATGATTAGAACTTTGAATTTAATTGAGTCAGGGTATAAACCAGTAATGAATGAACGGAATACCATGTATTAAAAAGAAAATGCAGGCAAATGTTTTTTGAGCTCAGGCAAACACATTTTTGAGCTTTATTTGACAAAATGGCTCAGCAGAGCTTAAAGCCATAGGAGAGGAGTTCTGAAATGGCACCTGCCTACTTCTCCATTTGTAATATTGACAGAACATGGATTTGTAGTATGCAGAGTTGACAATTTCCAACCGGATGTTGAAGCACTGATCTACATGACAGGAATTGTGATCATTAGTTGCCATGCTTGAAAAGGATGTGGACAGATTCAATGTGGTTAGGTGCAATCAGTCCTGAAATTAATGCATAAATGGAAGAGACACTTTTTCATTATTGCCTACTTTGGGGGAAACAGTGGGTGCAGTCCTGTCAGAGTTCAGACTGATAGATATTGATACAAATCATTTTTATATGATCTGCCTATTTATTAGAATTGCTTTTCTGCTCTCTATATGGAAGTCCATGATGCATTACATTCTGAACTTCCCAATGTTCAGATTGCTGTTCTCATTGCAAGAAATAATGAAATGGATTCATTACTTTATTCTTAAAATATTCTGATTTATTTTAGGATATAATCTCTTCAATGATTTCATATACCCTTTTGTTGTCTAGTTCATTTATTTTACTGTAGAAGGGAACACATTATACATATTTTTGAAGACAAAAAATTTCAATAAATATTTTAAGAGTATGCAAGTACACAAACAGAAACAGGGAAAAAGACCTGAGAAGGTACAAAGTCCAATGGTGTTTTCAGCACTAGTGAAACTCAAGATTGTTAATGTCATGACAAACACAGAGGAATTATGAATACAAGCAACTGTTTCTTGGATAAACACCTAAAAAACAGAAGAATTTTTTTGGTGTGCTTTTAGATTTTCTTTCAGAATTATGTTTTGCAAAACAAGGTTCTTTCACTTTGAACTCAGAATTACAAGGTTGAATCAAATAATCATTGGAAACTCAAATTTTGCATATGTGGGGGTTCTCCTTAAAGTATTTATCTTTTGAATTTGGTATATGAAACTGGAAAAACCTGAGTGCTAAAAGAAACTGCTGTGAGTTCTCTGGACACTAAGTTATTAAAAGGAAATTAACACTACTACAGTGATACAAACAATCTGATTAATAATCATTTATTAGTCTAGGGCTGTAGTGTTACTCTGGGCTTCAGGCCAGTGTCTCTCTGAAGAGAGTTATGCTTGTGGAGGAAAAGAAGAAAATATATCCTTCACTGCTAGTTTTAAAAACAAATCAAACTATTTTGAAGGTGAATATAGAACACTCATAGTAGTAGCAGGACAGCAAAACACTGGTCAGACATACAAACAGAAACGTATCATTAATGCAAACTGAGAATATCGTACCCCATTGGTATTTTCAGCTGGGTTTGGGTGCTTATGTTCATAAGAAGTCCTCCTTTGACTCTACAACATACTTTATTTTTGAGAGAGAGAATTGTACATGGTTATCTTCCAATTTCTTCCTTTGACTTATTTCAAAAGTAGAATATTTAGGTTATTACCCCTTATCTCTCTTGCTTCTCTAATAAGTGTTTCTTCCATCATGTCAGATTAGATCTGTAGTGACTTCACTTTTTATCTTTTTTGTTGTTTACTTAACATATGTTCTGTAAGGCAAGGGGTTCTTCTCTGCACTAATGTCATGAAATAAATACCTGCTTATACATGTTTCCTCAAAATAATAGTTGTATCTGTTAAGGTCTTTTTCTGCAGTATGCTTTGAACTAATTATTTTTGATGAGCTGCTGTTTTCCTAGTGTGTGGTAATTGTCTGTTCACTATTGGAATCCTCAAGCTCTGCATTTTCAGTACGGCTTGAAGCAAACAGCCAGAGCTCATGTATTCACGTCCTTCACACATAAGGCTGAGTAGTGATATCAGCTCAGAGTCCCACGGCCAGGACAGACTTGATGCAGTGCAGTGCCTGGGCTGAAAATACTTGCTTCTCAGCTAGCATAGTTGGATAAAGTACTGCACAAATATAGTTGTGCTGCTTCTAAATCCAAGACTGACCTACTCAACGCTAGCTTGATTATGTTCTGCAGTGTTTATGGACTTATATTAAAGCTTATAAAGGTTTATACTAAAGACTATTCCTTGGCAGTTAATTTTGGGCTGTGTAGCACCAGCTAGCCTCTGAGTTGTGTGGGTAACAGCCATGGGGCAAGTGACGTTTCATGATCCACTTTACCTCCATTCACATTTGATGGGAATAATACATTACAGTGATGAGGGAAATTTAAGAATATTTTCTTTATATAGAATATTTCTTTATTTTATGATTTATGCTAGGAAAGCTGATTTTTGCTTGATACAGTGTTATTGTATAGATGAAAACCAAACAGCCATATTCTAGGCTGAGAACAAGTTAAAGCAACATCAGTAAAGTCAAAAAGAAAGACACTAATGACACTGGTCCAGGAAACATAAGCTTTCTGGTAGTCTATGTGAAAGACACCTTGGTTCTGCTTTTGAGCATTTTCCAAAGCTGCAATAGCAAGTGGTCATGTTTCTCCAGCACCCCGTTTCATAATGAGAGAATAAGGCTAATGTTCCTTGCTAGCCTAAATCACAATGCGATCTACTCCACACAACAGTCCTTTTGTCATCAAGATCAGCACTGAGCAACTTCCTGAGCTGAAAATGATTTTGGCATGATTTAAAACAAACTGCTCATTACCAGCTTTCTTTAGAGGGAGAACACGGATGACAACATTGAAGTTGTTCAGCTTTTCCAGTAAGACAGCCTTCCAGGCTTCAGGAGCTTGCAGAGCTGTTTAGATGAATACTATTTCTCTCAACCAGGGTCTTCCTCTCTGTGTAAGCTGTGTGAGATCCATCCAGGGTCAAAGGAGGAAGCATTCATCAGAACTTGAGACACGTAGGATTAAATAAGGAATGATGAAGGCTACAAAAATCATGGGGATGCCTGGGGTAATTGTATCTACCATCCATATTGTATGTGCAGAAGCTGTTTGTTAAATAACATTTAAAAAAATTTTTGAAGACATGGAAGTGAAAACATGGTTATTGAAGCTAGTAACTTAATGTCTTTTTCCTCTTCTACACCTCTCATAGCTTTATTGTGCTGACTACTCTACTTCCTTTGCAAACTCCTCTTCTCTCCCTGCTTGTCCCTAAATTTTTTTTAGTTGTTGGTGTGGAACAAGGAAGTAGACAAGCTAAAACTATGTAAGACAAAAAAGGTAAAAAAAAGTCGATACTGTAATTGTTGAGAGAACAGTCATTAACAGCTCAAGGACTCAAGAAGAGAAATGTTTACTTAAGAGAGTATAAAAAATTAAAAAGCCCCTCAGTGAACAGGATGATGCTGATTAATATATTCCTAGCAGCAATGGAGATTGACCTTTCCCCACCTGGCAGATGACTGCCTGGTCACAGAGGTTCGTTGGTTGTCTCATTGGGTTTTGTGAGCAAATTAATGCTTGGTCTAGAACGTATTAGTTCCAGACACTTGATCTTTGAGCATTAGCCAATAAACAATTACACTGTACTTTAAGTTGTGTTTATCTTGTTTGCAGAGTCACTGTCTGGCAAAGAATATCCAAGGAAAAGAGACCCAGAGAGGGAGGATTACAGAACCAGCATTGCAAGAAGATTGTTGCCGACTGTGTAAATGTTCAGTCTGAAGATCCTGATGCGCTTTACAGAAATAGCAAAGGTGAGAAAGTGTGCTGTGTGATTGCCTTTTCCTACACCAAGGAGTTTGCCTGAGCAAGTGTCCATCTCCTGCTCAGCTTGGTTTCTTTTTCTCTAGCAAGAGCGTATGACAGCCGGGAGCAGCAGCTTTCTTGCTGCCTGTCAAGGACAGAATACAGTGCTCGCCTTCCTGGCCACTGAGAAAGCAGATAAAAGGTACAAATCCACCTCCCTCAACATTAAATGTTTTCTTTTCTTGACTGGATGAAAAAAATCCAAACAAACAATGGAAAAGGCTGCCGTTCACTGTCTTTGATTTTCAGCAAACCATTCTTCATCATCCTCAGTTTTCTGTTGCAAATAGGAGTGATTTTGTGATCTCCCTTATTCCTCTTCTCTGGGGCCACAAGAGCAAGGAGGGAGTACTCTTCTCATCTCTGACGGTTTCCTCTAGAAGCCAAAAGATTTCCTTAACTGTTCTCCTTCTTGTCCACTTCCTTTTGCATTTAGTACCTGGAAGAGCATAGAACTGATTTTAAGCACTGTAAGGAAATATTTGAGCCACATTATTCATATAAATTATTTTATCTTTTGATTTATGTCATTTGTGTGCCTGAAGTGGATGATTTGTTTCATTGAGATCACTATAGGAAAAAAACCCCAAACAACGTTAAAATTAAGCATTAATAATTCATACATTTTTTAGACATTTGTTTCAGTTAAATAAAATAGAAATGTAGCCACATAAAAATCCATACAGTTTTAAGCTGATTAGATCAATAAAGTATGATCTCATGAAGGATTTTATTATTATTCTTCCTTTCTATGCTAACTGCCTTCAGAAAAGGAGTTTCTGTACCTATTTTGTTTTCGAATACTGCAAAACTGTTAAGTGGATTTATTGTAATATCATTCAAAACATTCTATTAGTTCAAATGAACTTTGTTAAGATTTAGTATTACAGATAATTATAAAAATGATAACAAATAAAAATAAGCCTAAACATTCTTTCCAGATGGTTTAACTTGGATGAAATATCAGCATCAGTCTTCATAATGGAATGAAATGTTTGAACTTCTTTTTCAAAATCTGCTGATTTCATTAAAAAGTGTTTCTTGAACAGAGGTAAATCTGGAGAAACACATGCCACGATATCAATCTGAGTCTATGAAGACCTTGAAATAGTAGTCATGAGGAAACCAGTACTTAAAGAAAGTGTTTTATATGTGCTAACTTTTTCAGTGATGATGGAACATGGCAAGTGCCTTGTAATGGGGGTTGGCAGAAAAGCAAGACAAAGGCAACAAGTAAGTCTGAAAGCATAAAAAGAAAAGGGAACTTAAAAAAACCCACATGTACTTACAATCTGAACATCACCATCTATTGCCAGCAGCATCTTATTTCATCTTTAGGCCCAACTTGGGAGAACAACAATATAAAGCTAACAAGACACACCCATCTATGTTATCTTAATAAAACTCTCATACCAGTGCCTCTAAATAATCCATATAAAACCAGAATGAAAGATTAAAGTATATGTTCATTAAATTTAACTTCATTATGAAGTTTGCAAAATCCGAGGTAAGGATAGCTACAGAGAAGGAACTAGTATATAGTTAAATCCAACATATGTTCTCTTCTGATTAAAGGAAAATACAGTCAGACAATTTGAATATGTAGTACCATATCCACACAATGATGTAGATTTTTACAGCTGAAAAATAGAAACTATGCTTATTGAAAATTATCTTGCAATGGTATTACATACATTCCTGTTCTGATACTAAAAAACCCTAAAAATTCAATAACCGTAAGTCCTATATTTTTCCAACTGTATCAATAGTGAGGAAGGTGAAGAATGAACTGGGAAAGTTACATCCTGGTTTTAAAGAAAATGCCATCTGACTTTGAATTAAAACTGTCCTAGAATTGTAACCACTGTAGAATTGAAGTCACAACCAATTTTCACATAGTTAATAAAAGCTGCTCACAAATTGAAGTTGGGGATACAAAAAAAAAAAAAAGATTTTTGATGCAGCTTTAGTTGGAAGGCAGATTTATTTATTAATGGTATCTCTTGTAGCTTCCTTTCCCTCTCATGAGGTGTGGAGGGTGAAATTTCAGTGGTTCTGCTGTAATTCTTCTATAACTCTTCCCCAGATGCTCTAATGTCAATCAACCCCATCTCTCTGTCTCGCTGCCTCCTGCCCCCCAGCACCGCCGCTCTATTCATTCCATTCATATGGGGTTCCCTTGCTGTATTGCCGGGAGAGTTGGCTGGCACGGGGAGGACGGGGCTGATGGCCCGGGCTTCTGCACAAGAATTGCAGTAGGATTACAGCCCAGATGCCGAAATTGTAGCCATGGGGGAGTTTGAATGGAAAAGGCGGTGGGAGAGAGGAATTGCACCTACCGGAAACATCACTAATAGTGGGAAAGTCTCTCGTAAATTAATCCTTATTAAAAACAATTTGGCAAAAAAAATTATGAAACCTAAACCTCATTTTGAAGTACAACAGTTTTGAAAAAGAACAGAAAACCATTAAAAGATAGAGTCCTTTTTAAACTACTGTTTGAGAAACTGTTTTTCTTAGTAGTGTAAAAATGTTATACTGTTCTGACAGCAGTACTACTCTAAAGCTTTGATCACCTAAATATCAGGGATATATTAAAAGCTAAATAGCAGGTTTTGTGAGAAAAAACAGTTAAAGTGTATTCATTAGAACACAGTTTGGCATTTCCATCCTGATTCTTCATTCCAACGACAATTTAAAAAACACACATACATAATTTCCTTAAAGTGGCATTGCTAAATTCAAGTTCAGAATAAGTAGATATTTTAGGGGAATTTCAGATATGTTATTAACATCCACAGACCAAAATCACTTACTTTAAAACCAGACAAATCTTGATTTTTTTTTTCCAAATGTCTTTTGGAAGTGATTTAACAGAATTTTAATGCCTCTGAGTTAATAAATTTGTGTTATCATAGTTATATTTTAAGATAGTAGGACCATTACGGCATATGGGAGCATTGCATAATAATTCAAAACCCTCACTGACTCTCATCTCGCTTTAATTTGCTGTGTTATGAAATTCACAAAGCTATTGCCTATGCTATGAGAGATACATTTAGTAAAAGATTTATATTATCCATCTATATCAGTATCTTCAAAGTATCTTTGCAGTATGTCATAGCTTTCAGCTGCTTCCATTTCATTTTGTGATACAGCAGTGATCATATATGATATTATATAAAACATATATTAACTCAGTCGATTCTTCCATCCAGCGCTTCCAATTTAGAATACTTGTTTCTAGGACTTGCAGCTTATTACTGTTGTTACTGGTTTTACCTCTTTGGTCTTAATCCTGTTATTGTTGTGACTATTTGATTTTTTGGTCTCTTTGTCAGTGTCAGACAGTTTTGCTCCCTGGAATAAATAAGGTGTACTATACATTCAGATCAATAGGTAATAAAATTTAGCAGGATTTATTCTTGTTACAAAGTACCTGCCCCAGAACAGGCTACATATACAGTTTTTACAGAAAGAGTAGTACTGGCTTTGATTACAGGAAGAGCAGTACTGACAAACTAATAATACCATTAGCAGTTCTCTAGTGTCTTGGCTTACACTTTTTAGTGTGGATATGGATAATGCTACTCAAACCGGCCTCTGGAATACCTAGAACCCTTTGATCTCCCTGAGCATAGTGACCATCTGCACAGCTCTGTGACTGCCACACAGTTGTGACTGGATAGATAATGTCCTGTTTCTGGCAAGGAACGAATTCTCGAGGTCCCGAAATACGTATGTTTCTGACACAAAGACAGAGAGGATCCAGCAGTTCTGTGTTCTGGTGAATGTTTGCCCTCACTGCTAAATTATGAACCCCTCCACTCTGGACAGTCCATTGGCGTTACTCCACCCTACACACATCCCTCGTGTGGTGGTGTTTGAAGAAGGTGGTTCACCAGGTGACATTGCACCACACGCTACTTCTTACTCTGCACTTAACCGTTGTGCTGCTTCACCCTGTAGAGTGACTTGAAACAGAGCCAGTCCAAATGGGGAGCTAAATAATCTCCCTGCTGGAATTTCAGGCACACAAGGCTGCTCAAATCGGCTCTTTTGATGAGGTAGGTCTGCAGCACATGGCTCCAGACTGGGAGAATCACAGATGTTGTGGCTTTCCAAAGTCGGGAGCTCTGTTTGTGTTTCCTGCTCTTTTGCTTTATCCCATCAGACCCCAGTTTCATGCCACTTCACTGCTACTTCTGTTGGCCTGGTGTAGCTGTGGACTGGAGAAGGGACACTACACCACCTGCCGAGGAGTGCCCAGCCACAGAGAGAAGGTTATATTTTTCACCCAATGAGTTTTCCCATCCAGTTCATCATGTTTTGACAGAGGGACCTGGACTGACAGAACGCAGAGAGTACAGGAAGGCAACTTAAACTAACATTTCTTTCTAATACTGTTTTTGCTTTCTAGCAACCCATTGACCGCATGTTGGGCTGAAAGACAGAAGGTGTCATGGTCTTCTCGGGAAACACAAGGTCCCAGAACCACAGCAGGGAATGAGGAAACACGGTTTTTCCTGGGAATTGACATTTTTGCTATGACTGGCTTCTACCTTATCTGATAATTCTCTTAGCAGAATCATCAACACATCACAAATAATATGATACTATATTTTCTTTCTTGATGAAAGTCTAAGGGTCTAATGTGTCTCGGGTGAAATACTGGTAGAAACATATCCATTGTTCCTTGTTTATTAAGTTTCTTACTTGTTCAGTTCTAGCTCTTAGTATGTGGTTTCTTCAAACTGTTTAGTGTCTTATAAAGTATCTGGAAGCTTCTTACATAAATATGAAGTAACAGGGATATCAGTGTGGCACCAAGAATTACTCTCTGCCACAAAAATTCCATGGAAGGGAAACTAGCAATCCGCTTAAGATTTCTCTAGAAGAGAACAAAGCCGGAGAACAGCACTTATCTTTATCAAATCTTATAACCAAACACAGGAACTACTTTGACAATGAAATTAGGTTTGTTCTATAAATGTTGACTGGTGTTACTGATAGTTTATTATTTGCTTCTTTATTGACTCAGTCCTGGACTGGGGTTTTCTTGTTTTGGGTTTTTTTTTCTTTTGTCCAAAACTGTTGTCAGAGTACATTTACAGTTTCATGGAAGAGTGGAGGACTCAGGCTGCTAAAGTTTATTTCCTTGGCCTGCTTTGCCATAAGGCTTAATACAAATTATATGCAGTT
>KZ506992.1:86388-96536 GCA_002844005.1 Limosa lapponica baueri | reverse complement strand
CCTCTCTCTGCAGTTATGGTAGCTCCCTAACATAACGGCGAGTGGAGAGTTGCAGCTGTATGGGAGGCTTGAGCCCTTTGTTTGTCAGGAGGGTCATGTTTATCTCGCTGGATAACGAGGGATCTAATGGAAAATTGCCTCCTTTGGGATTGGCTGAAGATTTCTTAAATTCAGAGGTGTCTGGTTTCCTGGCGTGGCTTGCTAATCATCCCGGATATTCATAGTTACGTTATGGTTTCTTGATGCTGTGAGAGTTTATTCTGGTGTTGGTGCCTAAAGCGCTCTGCTTTTTCAGAAAGTGACCCTTCAGATTATCATTTTGGAGCATTAGGGCAGTACTCACAACTTGGAGAGGCAGAGTGCAATGATTTTTAGGTTTAAAAAAAAAAAAGGAAAACAGAAACTTTAAAGACCGGTGGAGATGCTTCCACCTTACAAATAAATAGGCAATTTATTTTTAGATAATATATAAATAGACAATATATAAGCTTACTTAAAAAAACAGATGTTGTCTTGTGCAATTTTCAGCTGTAGAGCATAAGGAGACCAAAAATGGGAAGTCGTTAAAGGAGAGTAAAAGTAACTCAATCATTGTGAGAGGGGTAAAAAGCAGATACATGGCACCACTACCAAGAAATAAATGCAATACAATTACTTAATTGTTTTGGTTTTTAAATGCTTTTGAATCCATGAAAATGCAGTGTAGCTGCAGCTGGATTTTAATACCTGTCTAAGCTATTGTGGGATGAAATAGTTCTTGATGGAGTCATGTGATGTAGTAATCACTGGTGGGGAGAGTAGGGGTGATCTCGCGACTTTTCTCTGGTGCTTTACTTGCTAGTTGTTAGTTAAAAAAATATAAAGCTCACAATACTTCTTTGTTTGTTTATTTCCAGAAAACTGATTGGGAAGTAGCCATCAAGAGTATTAACAAAAAGAACTTGTCAAAGTCACAAATCCTACTTGGAAAAGAAATAAAAATCTTAAAGGTATGTTAATTTGCAGTGATTTTTAAAGCTGCTTTACTTGGAAAGGAAGAGAGACTTTTGACCTAGTTCATTCCGGGTCATGGGCAGTATCACAGTAATTGCTCTTCTGCCTTTTGTTTCTGTGTTAGTTCCAGGAGAAATCCAGAACTTAAAAGACCGAGAAAAAAAAAAAAAAAAGATACTTTTCTAGTTCTGGAAATGGTCTCAGAACAGTTTATGGGCATGCTTTGGTTGTTAAAAGCGGAAAATTGTTGAAGACCCAGTCTCTGTGCCTTGCTTACTCCACATGTAGAAAACTTTGTCCTTCAGGATGGCTACTGGGGCACCCTTCCCAAGCAGCACATACAGCAAAAGTTATAGCTGATGGTAAAACATCAGTCTTTGATCTTTCTTCATCTTCTTTGCTCAAAGATACCTTGAAATCCTAAATCAGCATGCTAGATTTGATTCCTGAAGCAGTCTTTCCACTTCTGAGTTGAGTTAATTGAATTAAAATGTGTAGTGTGGCTCTAATGAAGGAAATAAAACAGAGCGTCATTTAATTTTTCAATGCTGTTTTATGGAAACATCTCCTTGGATGGTGTCTTAGCGTTCTCCACTCTCTGAACTTCGCCCCATCTCATTTTACATAGCTTTGCAGTAATAATTAGTGCTGCTTTTTTTTTTTAAGTTTCCCAGCTTCTTGAGATACTTTTTTTTATAGTATCTTATATCACTATTTTATATCCAAATATATAGGTATTATATTTTAGTATATTTATTATATAGCAGGAATTGTACTGTTGGGAATAGTAGTGTGCTGCAAGTCCTTAACAAAGGCAGGTGTTTTTCTGAGCAGTTACAGATAATTGCATGAACTGTCCTGTGAGTTTTATTTGGTGTTATTTTGTTTGATTTCCTTTTCATTGTAAAATGGTAAAGTTGACTTGAACATAGTGTAGTTGGTTACTCTGCTGAGCAAGAAATTGTGTGAGTCCATAAAATTAAATTTAGTCAGCTTTCAGTACTCATTACAGGATCTTGTGCTGTAGTACTTGCTGTAACAAGACATAGAAAATAAGTCCTGGAACCAGATGTTTTTATGAGCTCTGAAGATATTGCTTAATTTCCTATTCCTGTAAATATTGTCTAAATAGTTGGGATTTCCTCCAAATTCCATCAGATGGTCTAAAAAAGATGCTACCTTTCCTTGTAAAATTTGGTTCTCTTTGATTATCACCTAGCATATTAAATTTAACATAATAACAGGCTATTTCTATAATACAAATATTTTGTTTTACAGGAACTTCAGCACGAAAACATTGTAGCTCTCTATGATGTCCAGGTAAAATATATTTTGATGCCTTTGTCTTCATTAAACTTTATTTATGGAAATCTAATGTGTATATATATGTATACTGAGTAGAAAATTTTGAATGGCCATATATTTTTTTGCTCTAATGAGTTTAGTATTTAGGAAAAGAGATGCAGTTCCCTAGCAGTGGCAGGGGAGTTCTCTCATCTTCAACACACTGTGCGCTTATTTGCATTGGCTCTTCCTAATAAGGAGGATGCACAGTTGGGATCGAAAGCTGTGAGGAATATGCTTTACTTCCAGGCTGCAGGGGCAAGTGGCATCCTGAGAACTTCTGCAGAGGCTGTTTGTGTAGTTTGGTCCTGTCTACAGAGAAACAGCATCAGCTGGCTGGGCTGGGAGCTCTGTCGGTGGCAGTAACTGTTCTCCTGAATTAGCCTGGTTTCCTTGGCCCTATAATTTAATTGGAAAGTGGGTGTTGACTGAGTACACCTAAAGGAAAATGTACTAGTGGGAGTTGATCTGAATGGATGAAGCAAGTGACGTTAAGAAGTCAACATAAGTTAAAATACTTTATTGTAGAAGAGGAGCAGCATCTTTGAGATCTCTGTAAGAAAAAATTGTATTGTATAGCCCCATGTCACAATGAGGAAGAAGTGAAGGAAGCAGAAGACCATGATTACACATGTATATATTGCTGTTGCCTGTGTTCAGATGGATAGGATAAAGTATAAAAGCCAAGCAGACATTTGGATCTTTTCAAGTATGAGAAATAAGTTATTCCCAGGATTCTGCCTGATAAGGTGAAGGAGTTAGTTTTCTAGCCTATCTAGGGTAATGTATGCTACTTCGTAGGAAGTACGTTTTTTGTATCCTAAGGCCTGCAAGTGTTGAGTAAAGCTAAATATGACATGATGTAGGTTATACAGCCATTTGTTCTGCTTGAATAAGAACTGTACATTTATCTCTTGGGCTCAATTCCAATCTTAAATACAGAGTTACATTTGTGAAAAAATTATTAAGAACCACCCTTGGGGCATTGTGTAGTTAAAGCAACGCAAAATAGACATTTTGGTGTTCTCCAATGTTTTCTGTCTTTGTACCTTTGCATCCTAAAAGGTTTTCAGCTTACGTGTAGATGTGTATCTGTAGCTATAGAAATCTGTGTTCAGAGGATGTACACTAGGCAGGCTCAGGTTTTATTGTGTGTAGCGCTACAGGACACGTACTAAGTTCTGTTGACTTCTGGTGCAAAGCGATGCTGTTCATGTAGTAACAGACTGTGCATCAAAACTTCCCATCTTGTCCCTCCTGGCCCTTGACTCCAGGACTCTGCATTTTGAATGGTATCAGCTGCTCTGAGAGGGAAAGTGTAGTCTGCTGTGCTTCTTGAAGAGACCAGGTTTTTCTGAGTATTGCTAAGTGGAAATAATTTCTCAGCATCCTAAATTTAGTATGCCCAGACATCTTAAAACTAACCGGAATTGTTGGCTGAGGCCATTGGTGTGTGAGTAATCAGCTGAATTTCAGATTTATCATTTACAGTTGTTTATATGTGAAACTTAGGAAGCTTTGCAGCTCAACCTGAGGGTAGTTGACTAAATAAGCATTTTGATGATTTAACATTTGACAGGCTCTCACTTCTTTTGATTTATGCACAGAACATCCACAGGAGAAGAGGGGGCAGAGCTGTGCGCTTGTCTATGGTTCCTTTACCTAAAGGTTATTTAAAAACATAACTTTTATGCTTTTCTGTTCTTGTTCTGCCCCACGAAAGGGTGCCCTTAGAGTGACAGGACTTCTTGAGTGGTTAGTCTTGTACTGTCCATTTGGGAAGGGGATGTTGCTGCTTGTCACTGATTTGCTTTTAAATAAAATGAACAGTTAAAGCAAAGAGAAGGGGAAAACCTGTGTCTCATACCTTGGATATATTTCAAATGCATTCATGGCAAACATAAAGCTTGGCAGTATGATGCTACTTCCATAGAAGAAATTGCTTTGCAAAATATGGTCTAAAGAATGTGACACTTGCACAAATAAGCTTTTCCCTTTCTGCACAGGACTATGTTTGTGAAATATTATACATCATTAACTTGTATGATTACATTAATTTATAACCCAGCAAGCACGAACGCTATGCAAGGCATTCACATGTCTAGTAGGCTGTTACACCTACTAATTTTCTGTAGCATTTCATGTTCTGTCATGTACTGCCCTTTTTGTTTGCCACAGTATTGTGAACATAGTGATATGGTACAGCAGATAAGACTTTAGAATTTCAAGCAATTTTTAAGTTACAGAAGCTATTTTTTTTTCCCTCAGTGCTGGAGCCAGTGAAGTCTGTGTCACAGTAGGAAGTTCTCAGTGTGACTGGGAGTCTGTTTTATTTTTATAGTTCTTTTGGTCTGAAGTTTTTCTTAACCTTAGACAGTTTGAAATAAGAAAATGCTCATGTTTCAGATGCACTTTTGGCAAACCATTTGGCTGAATAATCCAAGAACTGATCGTTGTACCGAATTTCAGATAGAAGAGGTGGTGTGCAATGTAAATGGCAAAACTAAGTGGAAAAAAGTGTAAATTAATTGCAACGAAGAATAAATATTTTTACATCTCATAATATTAAATTATTTGTACTTAATGGCAGTACTTTGAGATTAAAGCTGTATCCCTGCATAGCAGTTTGGAATATATCTCTTAAGTTCGAGAATGAAAGGGTAGTTATTATTTTGCATATTGCAAAAGGCTTCATTTGGAATTGTTTTCACATGAGGTAGATAGATTCCTTCTCTTTCATCTCTGCTCATTTCTGGCTGTGTTCCTGTAGCGTGATTTGTGACCAGTCGCGCAAGTCAGTGTAATAAAGATACATACACCATTAAGGTTTTAATTAGATCCAAGGAGAACTTGGGAGCCATTCTGCTGATAGTATATGAACATTTTAAAACCTTCTACATTGCGGTTGCTTCAGCTCCTATGAACAGCTTTTTGATGTTACTTAGAATGTATAGGGTCCACTGAGTTAAATCACTAGAAATGCCCATTCATCTGGAGACACGCCTGAAGGAACTGATGTGCCATTAATGTTGGATGTGCCTTGGTCCGCATGAAAATCTTTTATTCTGGTGCCAGCGTGATAATTGCCCTTGATTTCCATAAGGTGGTTACATGCAGCACTGGCGGGTTTGATCTGCAGTTAAGCATTTTATGTAAGCAGAGCGTGCCGTGGTTGTTCGTGCCGTCTCAGAAGGCTGGGGATCTTCTGTGCACACCAGGGCGGGGAGAGCAGTGGATCTAAGACTGAAGTTATTTGTGGAGATACTTAAATATCAGCTCTCCATCTGTGAGAGGCAAATGTTTTGTGGTAGTGGGGCTCTGAAAAATAAACACATGCAGCTCACCTCTAAATGTGAAATTAATTTTTTTCATGAAGTGCAGTGCTTAAAAAAACCACAGAGTATAATAAATGGATAGCAAGACCTAACCTGTTGAGGCATTTTTTTACTTACCCTCTTGGACAAGAGTTTGGTTGTCTTTCATTCAAGAGTAAAAAACTCCTGAATCTCTGAAATGGTATAAGAATGCAGCTCTCTTCCCGTGGTGGTGCTATGGGATGTCATTTATCCTGCACAAGTAGATTAGTCTTGGTCCTGTTAAATGGGGGAGTGGAGCCCACTGTTTCTCAAAAGTAAAAGGAGTCTAAAATAACCTCTAACTCACCAGGTCCTTGGATAAAGTATTATACTGAAGTATGAAGGTATCAGTAAGTTATTTGGAATGTGCTATATTTAGGACATGAATTTACAGTTTTGTGCACTTCATGATCCCAAGTGTGTGCTGAGTAGAACTAATCTCTTACACAGTGCCAGACAGTGCCTGTTTTAGCAAATAATTTAATTCAAAACCTCTTTAGAATGTCAGCCGTCAGAATGAAAGCCTGTAATGTATCTTGGAGATAGCGTTTTAGAAGAATGAATTAATGTCTTCACTGCATGGAGCCTGAAGTTTGCTATTTGAACAGTAGTTTAGGGAGAACTAATTTCGAGTGTGTTATTGGAGAAACAGTATCTGAAGAGAAATTGTTTCTTGTCTTAGCTTGTTGGTACGTAGCAGACAAAATAACTGCAGCTGCTTCTGCTGTCCTTGAAAGCTACTGGGAACAACGCCAGTGGTCCTTGTGGTACCTACACCTCAGCCTTTACTTACAGACAAGTGCCCATGAGTTCTTACTAGGGATGCTTATGGAAGGAACCATGTTTATCTGTACCTGTTGTTTGACCAGTGGGAATTAAATACTGCTGTTTGGTTTACCCAAGGACTCCAGTTGGTCTGGTAGTATTGCATAGATTTCTTGAGGCGTTTGCTTCGAGCATTGTGGTGTGTGCTCTTGATCTTGGTGTCTCACAGCTTGGATTGCCTCCATACTCTCCTCATAGCTGTTTCTGAACTGTTGTCTTTTGAATGAGGATGTCTCAATATCTTTATTTTTGTCCTTCAGCTCCTTGATTAAGGCCTTTGTGTTTGTCAGTATCCATCCTCACTGTGCGTGGAAATAGTCATATGAAAACATGCTGTCCATACAAGTTTTCAGATAAAAAGAAATTGCAAAAGTTTTGAAATACTACCTGGCAGCTGATGCTAACTGGAAAGTTGGTTACGACAAACTGCGAGGAATGATGCCAGTGTAGGCATTGAAGGTTAGGGACAACCAGTTAGAATTTGTTTTGGCACACAGAACCAAAGAGCTGGAGTTACTACACAGACGTTAGCTTACCTGCTGTGCCTGGGCGCTATAATTTGTATTTCAAAACTGCTTCAGAAGATCTGCTGTGAACAGTTTTGCCTTTGTGTTGTGCAGAGGCCAGTCTCTTTCAGGGCCTCCCATATACATTAAATTGGACTAGATCTCCATAGGTCCCTTCCAACCCCATATCATTCTGTGATTCTGATTCTGATTAATGAAGTACAGAATTTCACGTAACAGAAAATGAGTGATACGGCTATTGTGGGACATTTCTCCATGGCTGATTGCTCTTTTAGGTGGATAATTAGCAGTGTGCATGCTATTTGAATCCAACAGGCACATGTCAATTGACATTTAGTCTAAAACTTAACATTTAGTCAGAACTAACAAAACGTTCAGTCCTTTAGACATGGCAGGAGCTGAAGATGTTAGAAGCTGCTGCTGTGGTGTACTCGCAAAGCAAAACAGCAGCATCTGTCATACAGTGAGAAACAGCCTTAAAAAGATCCAGACCAGTTCTTTTTCAGTAAATCATTAGAACTTTTGCCAAATGTATTTAATGCTCAAAAAAACCGAGGCGTGTAGTGCTGGCCAAAAAAAAAAAAAAATTAAAGCAAATATAGCACAAATGAATGTATCAGAAAATCAGATAATAGCATTGCACAAGCTGTCAGGTTAGCTCTCACGGTCTTGGAACTCCAATCATGAACTGCAGTTAAACAGAATCTATAAGACTTGGAGCAAAAATGTAGTAACTATTTATTTGCCGCAGTGTCTGCTTTGGCAGCTCACGAAGAGCTCCGTGCAGACTTGCAGCTTGTTCTACAGAAGGACTTCCTAACCAAAAAGAAATCTGGGGTATGTTTCTGCCAATACGCTGGAGTTCTAGCAACAGCTGTCGGAGGTAACCGTGGATGTTTTGACTTCTTTTTCAATTAATGGCTTTTAAATGGAACTTCTGCGCTGAGCCTGTGATTTGGGTTGGAACTTCACATCCCCTGAGACAACTGTTGGAAGTCTGGGATTAAAACACAGCAAGTTTTGGCAAATATGCTTCCTCTTAATCTCTTTCTAGTAGGTTTATCTGTTAGCTTTCAGAACTCTCAAATGGTTTCCTGTTAACCTTTGCTATCTTTTACTTCAACTTGCAAGTAAAACCTAGATTCAGAATAAGAAGGAGCAAAACTAGGTTTTTGTCAAGAAAATTTTAAGCAACAAAGCAAGGCATGCTGGGCAAAACTGTTCTGTAATTGTTGCAACACAAAATATGCTTGTTTTGCTTGATTTTTATTTTTTTTTTCTAGGTAGAAGTGTAGGCCAGAACAACTCCAGCTGCAGAAATTTTATGATCTGTATGTCAATGTAAATTTTTGAAAGCTTTGTTATCTGTTTCAAGAAGCAGTTTTAAAATAGCTTGCTAGGTCAGCTTTATTCCTGAACGTTAGATCCGAAACATGCTGTTTCACTAATCTTTTTCTTTTTGAGCACTTTGCTCTGCTTAGCAAGTCAACAGAAATCACAAGGCTAGAGAATGATGATAGGGATAGCTTTATTTTTCAGCAAAATGATTTAGAAGGGAAAAACGTGTCTACAGAATTGCGTTGTGTTTTCTGATTGTATTCCCAAAATGGAGATCACATTCCCAGTCAGGCTGGCCAAGAACTGT
Source organism: Limosa lapponica baueri (assembly GCA_002844005.1). Lineage (NCBI taxonomy): Eukaryota > Metazoa > Chordata > Aves > Charadriiformes > Scolopacidae > Limosa > Limosa lapponica. The sequence continues at coordinate 87,846 of KZ506992.1, read as the reverse complement.
AATGCAAAATATGAGCAACTGTGAAGGGATGAACAACTTCAGCTGTTTTGAACTAAAGCTTGCATTGGTGGGATACTGAGAAGTGCTTGGCTGTGAGTTAAAGTTGGGATGAGGTGTGGCTTCTGCAATAGAATTACACAGGACTTTTGACCAGTCTGGGAAAATCTCTTTGTGAAACCTCTAATCTGCTCTGCTGATTTAATAAAAAAGGATTATCCAAGCTGCAGTAAGGAAACACATTCTACTTCTTACTATAACTTTAACCCAGTGACTTCTTTGGTTATTTTTAATCAAGAATATCAGTCAAAAAAGATGAGTAATGCTGCTTGAGGGCAATCTAGTGTAGTCTGTAGGAATGGCTTTCTTTAAAAAGGTGAGGGCTTGTACAACAGGTTGAATCATCAGCTCTGTGTTTCTGAAGGGAGTGGTTTCATTTGAAAGGACTTTGTTTCCGAGGGAATCCAGAAAACACATTCTCTTAGTTCTGCGATGAATAAATGTCTGTCCTGAGCTGAGCATTACATGCTGCCATAAGCTGCTGTTTTTGTACAGAGCGTGTTGTGTAGTGGAGGCACTGACGCTGTGGAACATCTATTTCTGATTCATGGGATTGCTATGTTGGGGTGGAAATCCACTAGCCGAGCTTCTTTCTTGTCACTGGAGAACGGACCGTTTCCGTGCCTCTTAGCTGTGCTATTCTTTCACACATCACAGTTGTCCTTTGAGTGAAGCGATCCTCAGTTGGCAAATCTGGGTAAATTGGGATCTCAGAGTTGCTGGTTGGCATCCTTGGGCTTCCTGAAAGAAAGTGAGTTTCTGCTCTTGGAAGATGTTGTTGCAAAGGAACAATGTAGAAAGAAGCAACGCTTATCGTTATGTATTTTGAGTAATTTTACAGAGCAAGCAGTTATCTTTTTTTACTGTAATGTACACGCTTAGGTTTTGAGGCATTTATAGGATTGCAAATTATGGTTCGTGTTGGCCGCAGCTGTTACAGAAACATTGAACAATTGGGACTTCCTGAAATGTGATCTACTGCTGCTTTAATATTCTATATTGGTCGGAGTTTGCCTTTCATTCCCAACAGATTTGACTAATGTTCCTAGAAACTTGCTTTCTTTGAAGCTAATTTCCAAATGTAAACAAATCTGTAATGTGCTTGATGTTCTGAGCTGGGAAGAACCTCAAATGCATTTCTGTAAGGCAGACGAGGATGGCTAAACTAAATGCTTCCAGAAAGTGAAGCAGCCTAATACAGTCTTGAATTAACCTTAAAACATCCAGTTCATCTTGAACTGTATTTACTCTTCAGTTGTGAGTGCATTAGGGGTTGTCTTAATAAAGGTCTGGTGAACAGCAGTAATGTTTGACAGGAGCTTAGAAGTTAATGTTCGAAGCTCTTGTAAACGTTAATTTTTCAGTTTTGAAATTTCAGGAGATTTTGAGTCGAAGACTCCC
>KZ506992.1:53156-73045 GCA_002844005.1 Limosa lapponica baueri | reverse complement strand
TTACTAAGTTAAGAGCTAAACAGTCGTGTGATTAGAAACAGGTGCCCACTGTTCACACTTTCGGTGTCTGTACTACTACTATAATAGTTTGATTTAATTATTGGTTGAGTAAATTCAGTAGCTATCTGAGTGCTTGGGGCGTGGTCTGAAGAAAGCAGAGTGTGTGTCTTGATACTGTACAAGATGCTGCTTTTGGTTTTTGGTTTTGGTTTTTTATTTCCTGAGGAACGTTCTTTCATAGTGTGTGATTTTTATTTTTTTTTTTTACAAAAGGTTATGCCTTATGAATTTTTCTGATTAACTAATCAAATTGAATGAATTGTATCCATAGTTATGCTGCTTTATGTCAAGTAGAAGAAGCTGTAACACTTCTCAGGCTCCAGCCAGAATGGACAGAATAGGTAGAGATGGTTCACTCTCCTGTGGTTAATTGCTAATTTTATTCTCTGGACCTCAGAGAAACAAGATTTGCATGCAGCTCTGCACACATCTGTATTACAGCTTCTCAAACTGGTAACAAACCACATCAGACTCGAGGATACCTAACCAGAGATTAGCTTTGCTGAGCTGTGGTTAGCCCACGGCTCGCACTGCTGTACCTGCAAGAGTGTGTGAGAGCGAGGGAAGGCATTTTCCACGCTGAGAGCTTTAAAAGTTGAGGTGCCTTCGTGGCCTCTTCATTGTCACTGCCACAGTTTAAATAACATCTGCTTCCCCTCTCCCTGTGCTGCCTCGGCCTGTTGTGTTAGCCCTAGCAGCTGCCACTGCCTTTCTCTGGTTCCCACTTGAGACCTTCTCCTCCCGTGGAGGCTTTCAGGCTTTTCCACTGACTGTGTGCTCACAGCTGACTTCCAAATTACTTGGTAGTATCTAAAAATGGTGTGGCAATAAAAAGGACAAACTTCTTTTCTTTTGCTAAGGAAGCTCTGTGCGTATTAGGAAGTAATATTTCATTCTCAGGGGCAGTAAAGAGAACAGGATAAGTACAGTCAGAAACGCGGATTTCTGTTCAGCTGTAACCTCGCAGTGAGTGCTGTAACTGCTTGTTTTTTCGTGGCAGAACTTTTTTCACATTTCCTCTAAGAATTTCTAATCTTTCTCTGAAGAAGTGGTCAATAAAGGACCAGATACTAAACTGATTATCTTCCAAAAAGCCCATTAGTCTGAAATTCTTTTCGTTGAATTCTGTCTTGTTTTAAAAGCGTTGGTAACTGATTACGTTGCAGTGGTTTGATTCCCTTATCAGACAGTACACTGAGGTAAGCCGGGTCACTGACACTTCTGTTGAACTTGGGTGAAGCTGGTGTGCAGTTGGAGTCTGTGGATTAATGTTCAGGTGTGTGGTTTTGGTCATTTTGTCAGGGGTTGCTTACATAATGTGTTTTCCTTCTGCAAGTTCACGGTGTCTCTGGGGATATCTCCGAGTGTGCTTTTAATGGCTTTTGTACACATTCCAGCCCTGCCGCTGAACTTCCTGTTCTTAGTGCAATGGGTTTTCCTAGAACGCTATTTTGAAGCGTGGTAAACAGAGCGGGCTGATTGGCAGGAAGCTGGAGGGACCTGTAGATCGCTGTGGTGCGTGACGAAGGGCTCCAGCTGGTACTGCTCTCTCAGCTCAGTCTGGTACTAGTCAGCCTAAGAAAGGTAGTTAGTAACAAACAGCTCCTGATCGTCCTTTGTGAAGTGTTAGAGCTAGATTAGGACAAGCTGAGATCCCATTGCATGCAGGGAGTGCAGAAGCAGCTTATTTGCCTGTTTCCTAGATTTTTCCTGAAATTTCAACAATGGTACAATTCAGTGAGAGACCTGTCTACCTGTATTCAACTCCTGTCTCCACACCTTCCAACTTCAGGCATTGTCAGCCTTCGGTGTCCCCCCGCAGCGAAACGGCACCTATCCCAGTTCCCACTCAGCTACGGAATTACCAGCGCATAGAACAGAACCTCTCCTCTACTGCCAGCCCCGTGTCAAACCCCCACGGATCACCAAGGTGAGTTTGGGTGTTTTTTAACTCCCTTTTCTGGTTCTAATTTGTGTTTGTACCCTGACAGATGTCCATGCTTTCTTGCTGATGTCATATTTTTTTCTGCACAAAAACATACTAGAGAGACATTTTAATGATAACAAGTAATAGTCCTTCACAGTCTCAAGACTGTTGGATGGGCACTTGAAATTTTTCATGAAAACAAAATGAGCTTGTTCTTTCACTCAAATGCAACCCAAGAAGGTGAAAAGATGAAGTCTTGCTTTTTATTCCTCTTTGTGTATTATATGGCATTACATCATAAACTAGAAAGTCAGTAATAAGTTATATTTTGTTTTCACACATGTAGTGATGAAGTGAATGCATTGTTCTGTAGAATATCAAGGAAACAATTTTTGGCATGCTAGTTACTAGCTTGTCTTATTACAAAGCTCTAGTGTGCCAGACTTAAGTCTCTGCCTTGTGGTCTGCAGGATCAGGATGGTGAAGGTCAAAGACTCAGAAACAGACTATTTGGAACTCTCAAGTTCTTTCCAAAAACAAAATCCATGGTTCCTTGCGTATTTTTTTTCCAGGATCTCTGATTTTATAATAGGTGCTATAACTGGGGAAGTACCTTTCCCTTAAATAACCTATTTTCAGTTATCTGACCTGTATAGCAGACTCAGTATGAAAACTTTGTCATACTCTTTGTTGACATAAAAATGGGCATTTGCAGCAATACATTTAATAATCAAAATTTTATGATCAAGTTGTTTGAAGATTAGGAATCCGTGTACTAAGGGATATCTGTTTTAATTTTCTCCAGTTAACAGACTGTTACGACATTGAAAGTTAAAAAGTCAGTGTGAACAAAGGGAATTAAATCTTGCTTGTTTTCAGTATGGAAAGCTTAGCTAAAGTTATTAGCTTAATAAGCTTCAATGTCATAGCTTTCTCTTTAAATATCAGTATTTTCTTTAACTGATCATTGTACTCCTTAGGGAATTCTGAGGCTTATTTCCAGGAACCACAGTTACTGTAGTGTGTGTAACCATTCTTTTCACCTTGTTAGAGCTGGAGTTGTGAGACGCTCAAATACCAGCCCAATGGGCTTCATGAAGATGGGCTCCTGTTCTCCAGTGCCAGGGGACACTGCGCAGGGCGTTGGGCGCAGGTTATCCACAGGATCTTCTAGACCATATTCTCCTTCGCCACTAGGTAAGCCTACACATTCTTAGCAATTAGTAAAGATTTATCTGGAACAGTAATTCAGAACAGTAATTCTTGCTTGAAATTATCTTAAACCAAGATCTGCCCAACTGGGTCACACTTGCAGAAATAATTTCTGCTAAGTGACTCACAGAAGTAAACTAATTAGGTTTTATTTTGCTTTATCTTCATGTGTAGGTAAAGTATAAAGTGTGAATTCACATTTTGATTTTATTTGTGTAGTTGGAACCATACCTGAGCAGCTTGGACACTGTTGTTGCGGACAACTTCAAGGACATGACTCAAGGAGTAGAAACTTCTCAGGTGAGTGACTTTGGACAAGGCAACCAGTTCTATTTTGATAGAGCTTCTACGGTGTTTTGTGAAGAGGGAGGAGAGCCAACACTGCATTAGTAGGGGTTAATAGGAGGCACTGGGTAAGTGTTGCACTGAATTTCTGTAAAAACTGAACCCAGTTGTGGCTGTATCAAGACACTTTTCCCGTAACTAATTCCCTACACATTAAGAGAGCAACTGAAGTTTCTTTTTCTCAAGATGAAAAAGCAACTCTGATAATGCCCATCTTTAAACAGGGATGGAAGTGGATGGATTATTTTGAATTGTAGTAACATGCTTCTCAGAATCTGGTTTCGATAGACCAGCTCTGTCATGCCAGTCCTCAGAAAAGGGAGGAAGAACTGCCAGTGTACAGCATGCAGCACGTTTTCATCATTCCCTTAGGAAATTGACTGGAATCTGATGCTAGTGTTGCTAAGCATTCAGTAAGCTTTGCAAATCATAAATCATTATGACATGCCAGCAGGAAAAAAAAATCAGGGAGAAATAGAACTTGAAGATGTTCTGAGACTGTTAAAGATGGAATTGCACTGTAATGCCAGAAGGATTAGGCATAAGAATATGCGATTCAGCAACATGTTCTTTTGCTCTATGCACATTTTGGGGTGCAGTTTCTTCTTTATCTAAAATACTAGTTATGCTCTTTATTTTGACTCTTTAGGAGGTGGTGTTGAAACTGCATTGGGGGTTTTTCCCCCTATTTAAACACTTTCCAAGATAATCTGGAGATGATGGAGCCTTCATTTCTTGGAGTAGCCATATTTCAAATATCTGGGAATTGTTTCATCCATATGAAATTAATTCTGTAACATGTCTTTAAAATTACCTTCATAATTGCTATGCCATTGGCAGTCTCAACAAAAGACAAGGAATGAGTGAATCCTCGGATTTGAAATAGTCTCTTAAAAAAACCAAAAAGGGTGTGTGTGAAGAGAATACGAAGCAGTGTGTATGCTTTTCTTGTTGGAGTAGCCATATTTCAAATATCTGGGAATTGTTTCATCCATATGAAATTAATTCTGTAACATGTCTTAAAAATTACCTTCATAATTGCTATGCCATTGGCAGTCTCAACAAAAGACAAGGAATGAGTGAATCCTCGGATTTGAAATAGTCTCTTAAAAAAAACAAAAAGGGTGTGTGTGAAGAGAATACGAAGCAGTGTGTATGCTTTTCTTGTTGCATCTTTTCTTTGGATATAATTTTGTTGAGCTGTTGGTTTAGTGCCTTTTGCCAGTGTCAAACTGACTTGTTACTTGTAGCACACCACAGCACTGTTTTTATGGCTGTAAGGTTTTTTAATGTTTCATTTCTTCAGCCGTTTCCTGCATTCTTTTCCTACTTGACTTTATTTCTTAATTTCAAATGAATGCTGTGGTATTTCTATTTGTAAAATACCACAGATTGCAGCAAGTCTGTTTCTCAGCGTTTAAATGGGTATGGGAAGCTGGCTTTTGCTTCTGGGTGAAGTGAGGTCATCTGTACTGAGATCTTCTAAGGACTGAAGACGTCTGTCGTAATGTAGCTTCTGAACTAATTGAGCTGTTCTTGCTGCCAGTGGCAGCAGAGGACAAACTTCTAATTCAGAAGCCTTCCCTGTGGTGGCAATGCCACTGGAACAGTAACCAGTGAGATTTAAGAGTGGTTTCTGAAACGACAGGTGAGGACTTTCAATGCTATGAGACAGGCGAGCAGAGGGATTTCGAACAAGCAAATTCTTGGCTGGGAAGTTAATGAGAAATAGACTTGTTCCCTCTGTTGGAGCTGCAGGCAGAAAGGCTGTTCTAAAACATACTGTTTAATGGAGTGGAATGAAATCAAGATGGAGTAGCTCATATTCAAAATCTAACTAGTAAAAGCATAGGCTTGAGAAGGTTGAAAGATGTATCTTAACAGCTGGGCACTGCACTGAGCAAACTGTAAGAAGTTTGTGATGGTTTTTGAGCATACATTTGTGAAATGGAGCCTATCTCAGAAGATTGTCTTGGCCAGCACTGAAAAATCTTAACCTAGTTAGTATGGTTCTTTTTCAGTTTTGCCTTTTTTTTTTTTTTTAAAAAAAAAAAAAAAGGCGAGTGAAATTTTAACTGGGAAGCTGTGGCCACAAAGTTGAAGTCTTATGTACTGTTTGTACCTTTGCACAGTTCCTCATCATGAGGCATAAAAACACCACAAGGAGGAGACCATTTCATCAAATTTCAGGTTCCTTATTTTGAAAGAGGAAGGGCACCTTTGAGTAGGTGAGACATTCACAAGAGACGTTTCCCCAAAGCTCTCTGTTTAAATGACTCCTTATAGCTCTTCCATTTCCATTTGCTTTAGGAGAAACTTTGCACTCATACTTAAGTGTGGACTTCCTTTGTACATAGTAAGCTTTAGAAAAGTATTCAGTCTGACAGACTAAAAAATAAATGACTGCCCAAAGTAGTGATTCCAGACGGTTCCCTCTGAATAATTTGGTTATTTTTAGTACCTAGTTTTCTTGCAGGAGCCATGAGATGAGCTGCCTTTTGTGTCTGCAAATGAAATCATTATGTACCAAACAAGTCATTAACATGCAACGTCACATTCACGCGCTTGTTTGCAAGAATATAATTCCAGTACTTCAGAACCTCTATTCAACCTACAGTCTTAGCAGCTGCAGTTGGAACTTCGGTGTTGGTTTTGCCATTCCTGATGAATCCAACCACTTTATTTGTCTTGATGCAGGTTGCCAGAGGTACTGCAGCTGCCAGTACAGCTGTCACCCTGAAATCTTGCCTATTTGGCAGCTTGAACGTCTCATCAGCGTAACGTAGCCTTAGTCCAAATAGCCGACAGGCTAAATCCATTCTCCTTGCCATCTAGTGAGTTGATGATCAAACATACCTTACGATGTTTGCAGTCCTATCTTCTTTCAGTTTACTGTTGATCTCTGGCATTTTGGGCTTCATTGATATGTTTTTCTAAGCACTGCAAGTAGAATTTTACCTCATTTTTTTTTCATCCCCACAGGTTCTCCGATACCACCATCTCAATCTCCGCAGTCGCTTTTAATGGGAGCGAGGTTGCAGAGTGCTCCTACTCTCACAGATATTTACCAAAACAAGCAGAAGCTTAGAAAGCAGCATTCAGACCCGGTATGCCCATCCTATGCTGGGTATGGATACAGTCATTCTCCGCAACCAAGTAGGCCAGGTAGTCTGGGAACATCACCTACCAAGCACATGGGATCATCACCTAGAAGTTCAGACTGGCTGTTCAAAACTCCATTACCAACCATCATTGGCTCTCCTACTAAGGTTTGTTAAGTTTGCCACTGTCAGTAAAATATGAAGTGGTAACACACCACCTGAAACCATTCCCGAGAATATTTTGAAGTTCTAACTTTGTTTTTTCTATGTTCTTGGTCTTGATTCTTAAAGGCAACAGCTCCTTTCAAAATACCTAAAACTCAAGCATCCTCGAACTTGCTGGCCCTGGCGAATCGCCAGGGCACGGTAGATACCCCGTTGCAGCCTAAAGACATCGCTGACCCGAGGGATTTCACGCATTTCCACTCGACCCAAGGAGGTGAAAAGCAGGCAGGGGAACAGCACAGTAAAACTACATTCGGCAGGTGGGCATTTTGCAGTATTTATAACCTGTGAAGCTGGGTAGGTAACTTGGCAGAAGAATGTACGTTGCACACAGCAACTTGATGGGGAAGAGCATGCAAAAAGTGAGCTGTGAGGAGATGCTGAGGTTTGCTGTCTACAACAAGAACATTTTGTACTGTGTATAAATATAGCATGGACTTCCTGAAGTGCTTTGTGTTGCTATCTAGTTCCCTTTTGTTTTGATTATCTGAATATGGAATTTCATTGCCTCTCTGAAGCCTGTTCAGTTTTTGCTTGAGAATCTATATGACAAAACTTACAATATAAATTTTTAAGACAGAAAGGTCTGTTTATTTTTATGGTTAGCTCTGTTTCAGTTAAGTCCATGATGAACAGTGAGATTTCTAGACTTTCTGTGCTTCTGTTGAAGAATTCTCTGTAAGAAATACCAAGAATCTGAAAGTCATCCTTAGTTGCAAGTTAGATAGGAAGATCTTACTGAAGAACTTTGTTGTGAAGTCGTATGTTTTTCTGTCTAGGTCTGTTAGTACTGGGAAGCTCTCAGATCAACAGGTAAAGACTACCCTTGGTGGCCAGTTGTACCAAGGCAGTACAGACAGCCTCAATACAGAGCGACCCATGGATACGGGTAAGGAACAGCTTGGTACATCCAGGCTGTCTTCATGTGCTAGGTTTTTTTATGGAGTGCCAACTAGATACAGTTCTGCTTCCAACTTTGATAATTGGTTCTGACAATTTTAGCCTCAGTACAGAAGGCTTTTTTTAATCTTTGAAGGGGATATGTTCCATTTCTTTAGCATAGCTTTAAAAAGAACTGAGACAGGAAAATACCTATTTCTGTGCTACACACAGAAATATCTCATCTGCCTATACTGGCTAGAGGGGTTTGGTTTTATTTTTATACAACATTTGTGGCTGTTTCATTTCCTAATTCCACCTCGCTTTCATGTGAAAGCCGCTTTATGTAATTCTGGGTCATTTTTTCTCTCCTCCCTCCCCAAGCTTGTCCCATGCCACAAGTGGCCACCAGGAGTTCTCACCTTGCTTTTGAGCAGATGGAAGGAGCTCTGCAGACATGGCTGGTCTTCAGCCTCCAGACCTGCCATGGTGTGCCTGGAGAATTTTTCTGTTGTATCTTTTGGTGCAGGACTGGTGTCATTCTCAGGTTTTCAGAGAGAGCCTCTGTTGCTATTTTCTAGGTGAGGGTAGAGCAGAGAGAGATTGAAAGTAAAAAGATATATGAAGACTGTGTCTTCATTCTTTTTGTGTATCGCCAAGGCTGTCCACTCAGCTTGTTTTGTTGGCTGACAGAACTTCTCACTAGTTCAAGTCTTGGATCTACATCGAAGTGTGTTGCAGTGCTCCGATTTGCTGCATGTAATTCCTTACTGGTAGGATTATACGTAATAGGGACTAACTTGCTGAAATTTTCTCTTCCAGCTCCAGCAGGGGCTTATGGAATTGCGATGGCACCTCCTTCCATGGCAAGCGGGGCGAGTTCTCGGGCTGTCATGTTTACTGTTGGGTCCCCTCCAAGCAGCGCCACCCCTCCTACCTGCACCCATATGGTCCTCAGAACAAGAACCACCTCAGGTAAGACTTTCCTGACCACTGTGGACTGTTCTCATATGCAGTATTTAGGCTTGCCCTTGCATTTTTGGGGCCAGTAACCTGATTACTGCCTTGCACAGTAGGTCCTCTAGGCCATACAGTAAAAGTGCTCTGTAAAGTAGAGATTACTATCAGACAACTTCTGCCTTTTCTCTCCTAGAGAGAGAGCCAGAGGCACAGATTTATAATACAGCGGTGTGTAACCTCCTGTGTAACACAGCTTTACTCCACCGCAGGGAGTACGTAATAGATCTCTGTGACAAAGGTGGAGAGGAAAAGTTAAATTTCTGATTCTGCATTTTTGTCTGCTGCTGTACATTGTACCAGGAGCAACACACAAGGGGTGTGAGCTGACTGCCTTTCGGCATGTGTCAGCTATTTTGCCAAATATCAAAGGTGTCAAGGTAGAGAGGCCTTCGTCTGCTCAGGATGAGCGGGAGTCCGCAGCAGTGTGCTTTTGTGAACCATAGCACAACCTTTGGTCTGTACAGTTGGACTCTCTGCCTTGGAATCCTTGTCATTGAATTCCCAGAGTCTGTGTTACGAATCGTCACTGTTTGTTACAGTGTAGCCTTTGCATTCTCTACAGAGTGATGCAAGGAACGATGAGGAGAGCCTCCCAAGAGTGAATCTGTGCTGACTACTGATTTATCATTTGCTATCATCTGCAGCCCCAGCGCTGCGAGATGGAACAACCTATTAGACTGAATGTGTGTGTTATTTTTCTTGTAGTTGGATCAAACAGTTCTGGAGGGTCTCTCTGCTCTACTAGTGGCCGTGTATATATGGGCTCTCCTCCTGGTATTTATATGGGTTCTTCTCCTCCGGGAGCCGAGGCAGCTCCGAGTCTGAAGTACATGCCTTATGGTACTTCGCCTCCCAGCTTAGAGGGCTTTATCACTTTTGAAGCTCCCGAATTGCCTGAGGAAACTTTAATGGAGGTATAGAAAAAATAATTTAATGTTTTATAATGTATAATGCTGCTAAAACAGAGACATGGTGAAAACAGGACTGCTCAGTGCACTCATAGTTTCCTCTTCACTATCTCACATATTCCTTGTTAAGATTTTGAAAATATTCCTGTACTGATTGCTGCCAGTTTCTCTTTGGTAGCTATTCCTGGCATTTCATGTATTTGAATAGGTAACCAAAGGAACATGACTGCTTTTGTTCACCAGAGCCTTCCAAAGAGGCCTCTGTTTTAATGCCAAGTCTCTGGGTGTGGGTGCTGACAGTAGCAATGTCCCTCTGGGCATTGTTTTTAACTGCTTCTTCACAGTCACTGGATGACATTAAATCCTACTTGTGGGAAGAGTGTCCTATATGTTGTTTTAAAACGTGTGGAGGAGTGACACTTTAAAAACACAAATTGGGATGGTCTTTCACCAGAATGCTATCCTTGGACTGTAAATTTCTCAAGACAGATTGCTGTTCTGTTTTCTTAGTCACATCTTGCTGGAAGGTGTTTGGATCTCTATTGACTGAATCTATATGTTAGAACATGAATGTTTGACAGTACACTGTATTCTTCCCACAGATAGAGTTTAAAATGTATTGAAATCTGCATTACTAATGAAAAAAAATTATAAATATTGCTGAGATATGTTTGATTAATTTTGAAGGCTAGCTTTTTTTTTTGAATAGAGACTATGCGTGTAGCGTCTGGTTTAGTCACCAAGAAGCAGTGAATTGTTAGCTCCAATTGAAGTTGTTTAGTTTAAATTGTAAACTTTGGCAACAGCCGCCTTTTAACACAAAATAATTCTAGATCTAAGTGTAAATTAGAGTGAAGCACCTAAGTGTGCAGCTTTAGATGGGTTCTCTTGTAGGTATCAAGTCGGTTATATAATAAAAGCCAAATGTTCCTCCTGGCTTCTCACACAAGTGCCGAGCATACTTTTGGGTTGATGATAATATAATAACAAGTAATATGTCCCACTTGTGATTCCTTTAGTTGCTCAGGTTTCAACAAACATAGAACTCCCTGTCCCAATTCCTTTGGCTTTGTTGAAAGACACTTAAGTATAAGCTAGTGTATCTTGAAATCGTTAATGAAGAGAGAACAAGTTAATACCTGTTGATCTGTTTGGACCCATTTGGTTCTGTAGTTCCTAGTGCTGGCTCTACTACAGTGTGATTTCTGTATAGAATTGACATACCAAGAAATCCTCAAATGATTAGCAAGAGTTTTAAGTGTACTTGTTTGCCGTGGGGCTTATAATGGTTAAATTGTTGTCGTCTTTCCCTCTGACAGAGAGAACATACAGATACACTGCGTCATCTAAACATGATGCTGACATTTACAGAATGCGTTCTGGATCTGACAGCAGTACGAGGAGGAAACCCAGACCTGTGCACTTCTGCAGTGTCGCTGTACCAAATCCAAGAGAGCATAGTTGTTGATCAGATCAGCCAGCTAAGCAAAGAATGGGGGTAAGTATGCGGTCAAACAGTATCAAGAGAATCAGTGAATATTGAACACTTCAAAAATGCATTCAAACTGTGCTCTTTGTGTTGGGAGTGATTGTTTTCCTGTATAAAATCTTCTATAGGAGTAAGTTTTTAACAGTTGAAGACAGATCAGAAAGAGCAAAGGACAGAGAGACGTTTGCTAGCAGCCAAATAAAAGGACAGTGTTTTCTGGACTGCTATGCAAGTTGGGGAGAGTGGTGAGGAGTTCAGGCTTGAAGGGCAGCAGTGCAGTTCTAACCTTGGAAATATGTGTACCAGCTTCTGTCAGATCTCAGCCCTTATCTGTTCCTGTGGGCCAGGCTGAAGCAGTAGCACCGAGGTGGAGATTGGGTAGGGGGAAGGAGCGTCCAAATTTGGCTTTTTTTCAGTGGAAACAATCAGTCCTAATACAAATCAAAAGCAAGGAGAAATAGGAGAAATTTGGAGTGGTGGGAAAGGGCGGTTCCACTTCCTGCATTCTTCATGAAAAAACCAACAAAAAAAATACCCATCAAAGGGTTTGCTTTTCACAACTGAGAATTCCAGGAGCATAGGAAGTGACTCTAAGAGAAAAGTACACCCAGTCGCCTGTGGTAAGACGTTGACCTCGGGCACTTAGTCCCCACAACTAAGTGTTCCTTTTTAAAATATCTGCATTAAAGCAGTTTGTATTTGCTGCTGCAGCTCCTATGAGCAGATGTGCTCTCAACCCGTGACACAGTGTTTGTGAAGGGAAGGGAGGGGTGGAGTTGCATTTTAAACATCTGTCTTCCTTTTCTGCTGCTGCTGCTGGGTCCTGCGTAGGGTTGTGAATAAAAAGTGGTGTCTGCCCATGGCTTGAAAGTATTCAAGAAAGGTGTTCTGATACATAACTGCTGCTTTTTTTTTTTTTCCCTCCCCTCCCTAGACAAGTAGAGCAGCTGGTGTTGTACATGAAAGCCGCCCAGTTACTCGCATCTTCTCTGCATCTTGCCAAAGCACAGGTCAAATCGGGAAAACTGAACCCATCCACTGCTGTTAAGCAAGGTAGGTGCAGTTTGCTTGGTTTGTGAATTTTCTTTGCTGATACATCACTCAAAAAACTGAAGTTGTGACATTTGTTTGTTTTCTTCTGTACTAGAGAATTGTAGATATGTACACTTGCACAATTCTGAGAGTAAACAAAGATACGGGTAGAAACTGTTAAGAAATGGGCAGTTAATAACTTGAAATGGAAATTTTTTGATATATACTTAATTCACAGAAGTGGCAGAGTAAGTAAACATTAAAAGCACAAGTTTAAACAGATAGACTTTGCTAATGCTGGGAAAAGCTTAACTTCAGTTACCTTGTTTGGTTGTGTGGGGTGTTTTGGTTGGTTGGTGGTTTTTCTTGGTTTGGTTTTGTCTTGTTTGGCTGGGTGGTTTTTTTTTGTTTGTTTTTAATTTCTTCATAACTTTCTTCCAGTTGTGAAAAGCCTCAATGAGAGATACAAATTCTGTATCGGCATGTGCAAGAAATTGACGGAAAAGTTGAACCGTTTCTTTTCGGACAAGCAAAGGTTCATTGATGAAATCAACAGTGTAACTGCAGAGAAACTCATCTACAGCTGTGCTGTAGAAATGGTAAGTCACTCCTTGCACCTAAACGATAGGACACTGAGATGAATTGCTTCCTTCCCTTGAAGAAATTGATTCCTATTTCTTCTAAATAACCAGAAAACAGAATGTATGTTTCCAGAATTCTGTTCATGGTATTTTTGTTAGTCTTTCATTCTCTTTCCTGCCCTGCCTTAACTGTGGCTAAAGTTCCTGGCAGATGCTGTTCCTCAGGGATGTTTCCCCTACATCAGCACATTTGGTACATAAACACAGGGAAATGAATTCCAAAGCCACGCAGCCCTGGGCGCCAAAGTCTCATCCAGTAAAGCTTACTAAAGCATAGGAGCAACAGAAGTAGCTTCATCAATCTGCCACTTCAGTTGGAGGAACATCAGCCTGTCCACACAAAGCAAAAATGATAGCAAATATGTGGAAGCATTTTCATGTAATTGATAAACTTTCTGTCTGCCATGGAGCAGATGCAGTAACCATTCGGGAAACTTAACGGCTTTTTTGATGAGAAGGAAGTCTTTTTAACATAGGTGTCACGCAAGATGCTGGCAAATACTCTGCTTAACCCTCATAGTAGTGTAGTCATGCATAATTAATTTGTCTTCTTTACAAGAGATAGTAGGTATAAGAGCAAGCATATTTATTCATATGTTGTTGTAACACGCGTAAACACAAAAGATAAAAAAGTGCTTTTACAGCTTATATGTGCAGAATATCCTCAGTTAATACAGCACAGGCACTGTATTCGCTCAGACTTTGTTTTGTTGCTTACAGTTATAAAACCAGATCAACTAAATTAAGGGTCAAAAATAGTTTCTTAATGACACTTTTATATCATTAATTTTGAATTTTTCATTTCATTACTTGCCTAATGCAGTTCATGTAACTGAATCTCCTGAATGATTCCAGGTTCAGTCGGCAGCTCTGGATGAGATGTTTCAGCAAACTGAAGATATTACATATCGATACCACAAAGCAGCCTTGCTGCTGGAAGGACTGACTAAAATCCTGCAAGATCCTGCAGATATAGAAAATGTACACAAGTGTAAGTTTATGTTGAATAAGGAAAATACTGAAAATTACATGGAATCAACCTGGTGTAGTGGGTGGTGTCCCTGCCTGTGGCAGGGGGGTTGGGACAAGATGTTCCTTAAGGTCCCTTCCAACCCAAACCATTCTATGATTCTATGATTAATGCATTATAAAATAATACTGAAATCCTCACCTATTTTACGTCTCTCTGTTTTCAGATAAATCTAGCATCGAGCGAAGGCTTTCCGCACTTTGCTATAGCACAGTGGCTGTATATGAGCAGTAGGAATATCCCGAGGACCAGATGGTGTGAACATAAGGGACCACATCAGTGATACTGCACTTTTTTCACTACAGCTTAATTGTTGTCCTTGTTCTGCCCCACGTGGAAGATGATTCTTACAGTTCTGTGGTGACTACCAAAGAAACAGCAGCATATTCAAAGAGGAGAAGTTCCAAAAAGTACACTTGCCTTACCGATCCAGCAGCTCCTTTTTCTTCCTAACAACAGAATTTAAAAGAATCTCTCTTCACGTTTCAAACTGATCCTTGTACGTGTGCTTTGACTTGAATGATCAGGGTGTTTTTTTCCTCATGAGGTTTATAGAGAGCGGATCCTTCTGCATCAGGTACAAAAAGACATTTCCCTCAGAAGATTCCCTCAGAAGTTAATGAAAAAATATTTTTAAGTTGTCAGTAAAACGTGGCAGAGTGAACTTGGGGAAACCCTAACCATGTGCAAGTGCTGTTTGAAGCTTTCAGGGCTGAGCTGGCTCATATTGGAGCTCACGTGTTGTAAACATGGCTCAGCTTGTCATATGAAGGGATGGCGAGAAAAAGCTCTTTGACATGGGGGAGAGATGGTCATGGAAGAAATTGCGCTCCATCTGTGCAAAATCCCCAGTGGGTTTTCAGCTGATGTGGATACAATTCGATGATCTTCTTCCAAAATATTTTGTTTTGCACTAATTTACTAAAGCAACTGTATATTCATTTTTGAAGAACTATAAAAAAAAAAAAAATAGAGAAAGAAGGCACAATGGACTTGGCTGAATTTCATTTCAGTGTACATAAAATTCTTTTCAGAATTTCAAATGTAGCTTCAGAAGACTTTCAAACAAACTGTAAAAACTTGTATTCATGTGAACCTTTCCATTTTATACCTATTTGTCTAATACTTGAGTAACTACTGCTCTGGACTTTCTCAGTAATAGCAATGTTGAGTTGCTGGTTGTTTGCTTTTTATATAGATTCGGTTGCATCTTTTGTTGTGCATGCGATATGTGCATTAATGCCTGCAGTCTCTAGGGGTGTAATGACAGTTCTCTGTAGTTTGTTTCTTGGGCAGTATTACAATAAATACTGTAAGCTGAAAGGTTCTGCACAAGGAACCATGCAAAACCAGAAAATAATGTTGGGGTTTGAAATGCTGATAAGTTGATGTAGAATATCTACATACAGTGTGTGAAAAATCAGGATTATTTTGTGTGCACTTAGGGGGAGAGGTGGGAAGCTTCATTTAGCCTTATAGGCATTATCATTTCAAGCATCCCATGAGATCACCAGGACACCGATTTGCAAAGTATTTAGGCAGATCAGCTTCTCTGGAAATGGTTCCTATACTTTATTTTTGGGACTTTTTTTTGTTACTCAACTGCTTGAATACTTGAATAAACCATTCTCCAGGACAAAAATCATTTTAATCCTCTTAAACACAGTGGTCTGAACTATTTGACAAAGTTGTACAGGGCTTACACATCAAAATATTGTTTCAGTGTTCGGATAACCATGTGTTTCCTTTTACTTTGACAGAGTAATGTACTTTTTACCTTATTTATCTGTATGAAATTCCAACAGTTAATTTGAAAGTGTTTGTTTATATAATGTTTGTATTTTTAGGTCTTTAATACGGTGTTTCTACCTCTCCTTTGTAATTGCATGCATTATTCTTGAAACTAGGTAATAACTCACTGAACTGTTGCGTAATAGCCTTTTTATTATGGCCTGTATAAATGTATATTAAGGTAAAAATAAATACTGACACTAGAAGTGTTTCTATGGTAAAAGTGAGTTTCTGTGTCTCTGTAACCAAAGGCCAACGGTGTTAACTTCAAAGAAGTGGTCTGTATTTGGCTGGTGAAACAAGTTGCTGGATGTTCCCTGCTTGGGTCAAGAGATGCTCGTCTCAGCGGCTGGACGTGCCACCAGGGCAGGATGGGGCAACTCGACTGAGTTGGTTATCTCTGGATAGGTCTGGCACAAAGTGTCCCTGAGTTTGTTTTCACTTGCTTTAGGAAAACAATTTACCCTGCTTTGTTTTTTTTTTTTTAATTATTTTTTTTAAAAAAAACTTGGATTTGAAAACAAATATGCGAAGTAGGTTCCTGGGTAACAGCTGTATGTTCTTCCAACAAGGTGCTTGTTTGTTGCCTCCAGCAAAGAGGAGCTGGCTGGGCTGCCAGAACAGCATATACAGAGCTAATTGACAAAAATTGGCAGTACGTTACAACTTCTACCCAAACGTTACGGAAAAACAGGTTTTGTCCCCCTTGTAGCTAATATCCTCTCCCCAGCTGAGGTGTGCTGTGCTGGCTGCTATGCGGCTGTTGTATTTCTTAGTTGTACTATCAAATTTTTCCTGATTTATTCTTTAAAAGAAACCCCTACGCTTGTGACTGGCACGTAACAATCAAAGAGGATGAGGAAGGAGTGAGCAGGGAATGCTAATGATATGTCTGAACATGAATCTAGGAACAAAGCAAAAGCACGAGTCTAGGAGATAGGCTGCTTTTCCCAGGAACTCACTGTTTTTTGTTGGTTTTCTTTTTTTCCTCAGGGTTCAAGCTCATTCTCCTTCCACTCTTGCCAGCAAGACTACAGCTGCACAAACAGGAGGAGAAGAAAAGGGCTATTCTTGTTTGCTGCTTTCAGGAGGAGGAGACCAACGTTCATGGCCTGTCTTTCTGCGTAAACTCATTCCACAAAGATCCTGAAGCTGTCCTCTGTCTTCAGCTCTCTGCGCCAAACAGCAGGTGCTTGTTTCTACCAAATACTTTTTTTTTTTTTTTACTTTTTTTTCAGCCTTTTGAAAGATAGAACTTAAAAGGAGGTATTTGATGTGCTGCTTTTCTAGTTCAGCTCTCTAGCATCTACCCAAGAGCACCATGTTCTGTGCTTGTTCTACTTTCTCCATAGCGTGTAATGTCAACTGAGGAATCAAAACCACATTTTGATTCTGACGTTTGCTGATATTTATGAGAAGTTGAACTCTGAGCCCATCCTCTGATAGAGAAGATGGAATCTCATTAATTTAACTCACGATTAAGATACTACAAGATACTCTGAGAGGCATTTTTCAGTTGAGAGGTGTGAGTTGTGCCTGGGACTGCGAGGTTCTGCATAGTTCTTGCTGCTTTCTCGTACAGCACTGTCAAGGTGTGGTATTAACCGTTGTCACCTCTGGGTTCAGCGGCTGTTGTTGTGATCTACTGCTGTCACAGCACTGTGCAGCACACAGCCCAGCTGCACCGAAAAGGGAAGGTTGCTTTATTTCCATCTAGAGTGAGTAAAGGTGGATACTGCTGCTTTCAAAGCTGCTTGGGGCTTTGAAATTCCGATAGGCTGGCTTGTGACCTGCCTCCTTTTTGACTCCTGCGTCCTCTTTTTTTTTTGTGGTTTGTTTTTTTTTCTTTTTGATCTTTTGACTTTTTTGTCTGTTCAGATCTCTGCTTGCCGCTATTTTTTGGACTGTCCAGGATGCTTTTAAGTCTTCAAGCAAATCTCCTTTTACGCTGAACTTCCCTGTCCAACCTGAGCTGTAGCCCTGGCTGTGGCCACACAGCTCCTCCTTTCTGCGGATGAGGGAAGTAAGAGCTCAGTAACCTCTCTCTTAAGGTCTTTAAGTCAGCTGGAGCCCAGTCTAACTAAGTCTTGGCACCGCTTCTTGGGACAAACACCTTTTCAATAGGCTTTTGTATGTGGCAGGCTCCCCCCTCCTCTTGAGCTGAAAGCAAACTAAATGCCAGTGGTGCTGTTGAGTCTTGTTGCAGTCTTTGTGCCAATCATTTTCATTGTCTCTTTGTGTCCCTTTCACATTTTCCATGGCCCCAGCTATGTCTACAATGCAGCCCACAGACCAGGGCTCTGTGCTACGCAGTATCTTGTTCTTGCAAATGTGAGATCAGCCACAGCTTTCAAAACAAGTGATGCCATAAATGAACTGAGCTGCATTTATTCTTGTAGGTTTTTCAAAATCTCTCCCTGTTGTTAATCTTCCGTACCCGCTTTTATGATTGAGTGCTGTTTGGGCTTCTGTATCTGCCCATCTTGTGCCGCTGGCTGGATTGTGCGACTTTCAGAAAACAGAACTCAAGACTAGGCAGACATTTCAGCAGAAATTGAGGACTGTCAGCCTAGCTAAAAACTTGTAAGTTCTGTGAGCGCGGTGTGTGAGCTAAAAAAAACATTTATTGATCAGCTGTGCTATTTGGTGGACTCTTGAAACCAAACACTGCACAGCTTATCTTCTAAACCAAAGTCCTCCTTCCCCAGGCTCTGCTGGATGGATGCTTTTGCGAGCAGGGCGAGGAACGGCGGGGCAGGGGCCTGGCTCACTGGTGCCTCGCTATAATGGACTGCAAGGGGGGAGCGAGAGCAAGGGGCTGCGAGGAACCGGGGAGGGGAGAGGGGAGTCTCGAGCTCAGCTTCTCCGTAAAGCGTCTCTTGCTGCTGTAAGTCTGGCCCTGGGGATTAGAGCACCCCCAGCACTGCTTACCTCCCAGTTCCTCTGGAGTTCAGTTACTTTCCCCATAAATAGTTCCCTTCATTGTTTCTTAGAGACTGAATAAAAATAGAAAATCCTGTCAGCTCCTAGGCGGGGGGAGCGTGCCGCAGACCATGCGTTGCACCGGGCGCTGGCGGGGGTATTCTTCCATCTCACTCGAGATCCCACGCTTCCCTGAAATCCACGTGTCTCGTCCAGCCGCTCCAGGGAGACTCAAGTGATATTTTGCGACGCTTAAAACGCCCTCGGCCTTGTCTCCTGTCCATAATTGGCTAAAAGACATCCCTGGCGAGAACCGAAAGGGACGGTTTCCCAGGATGCAGCACACTGCTGCTGTCTCATTTCTGCGAATACCGAGGAGTCTCAAGACCAGGTTTCTGCGAAAGCGTGGCACAGTACCAGCCAGCTGGCCACTGGGATGAACTGGGACGTTTGCCTCCTGCGTGTGACGCCAAGCACAAGCAGCACTGCTGTGGCACGAAAAACCCTCGGGCAAGAGGGTGAGAATTCTACAGACTCTGGAGAATGGCCGCTCTGGAAAATGCAGGTAAATAACATTTCCCTGCTTCTTGCAGACATCCCTCGGTGGGCGCTGCCTGCGGAGGATGCACTGCAGCACCGCTTCCCCAGGCACAATGCAGTGCTCCACGCTGACAGCTCAAAGATTTTTACTCTTGATTGCCGTAGCATTAAGTCCTTATCTAATTTCCCTTGGACCTTCAGACAGCGCGGTGCCTGGACCGAGCTCCAGCCTGCCCTGCCTGAGTGATGCGAACGGGATCAAGGACAGCGTGTTCGCATCAAGTCATGCTCCTGCCAGGAAAACCCCCACTTCTCCTTGAACGCAAACCGGGCTCTTTTTCACGTACAGCAGTGCGAGGGCTCTGTCAAGCCCAGCCTGTTTTTCTTTCACAGGTTGCCACCTGCACGCAAGTATTGGCAGCTCCTCTAGTCATTCTTTTCCAGGGCAGACTGTTCACTGCCGAGATTTGGGCAATAACTTGTGAAACGTTCACGTGCTGGCTCAGCCGCGGCCCGGGAGTTGTCACTGAAGCCAGCAGTGTTCAGGCAAGCCAGGGTCTGTGTCTGGGGGGAGCCGTGGCTCAAAGGCAGCCTCCCAGAGCCACGCTGGTCTGGGGAAATGCTGTGAAATTTGGGGGGGGGAATGCGTGCTCCTCATCTCCTGGGCACGAGCACCCGGCTGCCAGCCCTGTGTGTGGCAGAGGTGTGTGACGGGCAGGGCTTTAGATGGGCATCCTTTTGGCTGAGGAGCATTAGCAATAAATGTA
>KZ506991.1:84492-123746 GCA_002844005.1 Limosa lapponica baueri | reverse complement strand
GAGTGTTTGACTTAGTCTCGATAGTCTCTTAAAGCAGAGACTTCAGTGTGTGCATACAGAGTATGCTCAATGGTTTTTTATATTAATTTTTTTCAACTGGATCACTCAGTTCCACATCTTGGGGAGAACATTTCCTTATTCATGTAGTTAAGAAGCGATATATATGGTTGGATTTACATGCGAGATCATTGCATATTATCAACAAAAAGAAACTGGCTTAATCTCTTGAGGAATGAACAGAGGTCTAACTCATTAAATGGAGTCATGACATGAGAAGTAGGTAAAATGCTTTCCAGTCACACATTATTCTTACATTAAAAAAAAAGATGTTAGGGAGGTAAAGCACACATCACAAATAATAATTTAAAATAATAATATTTAAAATATTTTAGGAATTTTTCAACTGTTTTTGCTTTGAGAAGGAGTATGAAAGATACTTCTTTGTTAGCTTTGGTTACTTCAGTATCCTAACTCGTATAAAACCTTGTTTTTTGTAACATCCCAAACTGTATTTCCACATCTTTTAACAACAGAAGGGAATATTTCTGCCCATATGGTAATCGCCATAGTACAATATACAGGTTTTCTTCATCCTTGTACTATAATTAAAGATTCCTCACATATGCTTCATAATTTACAGCAATTTAATAACGTCTTTCAGATTTTATATAATATCTAACAAAATACAGAATGTTAAACCAAGGTGGATTTCTAGACTGGAAAAAATTCTAGACTGCTCAATCACATCTAGATTTGCAAAGTCTTAATTTTTCTCTTCAACACTTTCAAGGTCCGTCATTGAACACAAGATTAAGTACAAGTTAATGAAGATTTCATTAGTAACAAACAGAACATTAGATACTATTCTCAGCATCTCATGTAGAAATATAATTGTAAGTATTCCTAAAATCCAATAAAGACAAGTTTACAATAATCTAGGGTTACCTATACATATATTATGTTTTTATATATTTTTCAGGTTTGTTTTCTACAGAATATTAAGAGGAGAATTGCACTACATTGTCCTTTTAAAATGAAGTATTGATGGAAGAGAGAATTAATATATCAATAACTGAAAGTACTGAACTAACAAACTTTCTTTAAGTGCAGGTTAAAGAAATAAAACTGAAATGAAATAATAAATTAGTGTAATAGCCAAAGTGAAGAAAAAGCAACAAAGGAAATTCATACAACAAAAATACATCAGGAGACAAGTGACACCAGGTTGTTTGTTCATGACTTTCATTGCTTTTAGAAACTAGAACAGGCACTCTGAAAACATTTTTCTTTGTGAACTTTAACTGCAGTTTGATTTAATGAATGCATCTTCATTAAAAATCATTTCTAATCAGGGTAACTAATCCAAAATAAGAAACTATGTCATTTCCTTGAGGGTCTTAACTGATAAAGGTTGTGGAAACTATGATTCATCATCATCCTGAAGGCTAATATGGGTAGTAAAAGAGCTGTGTCTTGCATTCCCACCTGATAAAACCGCCCGAGAGAAGGAGGTAAAATGGAAGAAATACAAAACCTTTCTTAACCCTTTTGAGAAAAGCCTTCAAAACAAATCTACTGAATATAGTGTAAAAGTTGAAAGAAAAGGGGTGTTAAGCAGTGCTACTTTTGAAGAAAATTACAACATTCAGAATAGGATTGGATCAAGCGGTTTAAAGCTTCTTTCCAGCCCATGACAACGAAATGCAGTGACTTCTCATGTGTCATGGGCATGACATTGGATTGGGTAGTATCTGTTATTAACTGTTCAGGACAGGATCTGTTATTAACTGTTTGTGATACCCTGGGTATTATATGTGATATCTTTCCTTTTCTTATCAGTGAGAAAGAAAAGCAGCAGCAGTCATGGGAATCATTAGCAAGCCTGAGGGAAAAATCAAAAAGGAAGCAAGACAGACACTGTTCCTTCAGGTCATCATTTCCTTGTCTTATGCTCTTTCCTCATCCCTAAAAATTCTTTGTTCTGCTTTACACTTTTCCAAGATGCACTGTACGGAGAAGTGCAGGCATTTGCCTGTACATCCAATAAAAAAAATACGGTTTACCGCTACCAAAAACCTCTCAGGATCTTTGGTTCATAGACACTCTTAAAACACTCTCAAAACACTCTCAGAGCACAGGGCAGAATTAGCCTTTTCCCAAAGTGCAGTTGTGGACAGAACATCCTTTTAAAACTTCTCCAGAAGTGGTGATAGCAAGTCCATTTCATGTAATAGCTTCGGCTGGAGCACTCACTCAGGAATTGATTTATATGGTTTTAATTCCCTTTACTTCCTGAGGAAATTCAAACTTGTACCATCCAGGAGCCCACAAAATGTTCCTATCATGGGGTTACCCTGAGGTTAAAGCACTCACCTTGAGGACTCAAGAGACAGAAAGCAGAATTCATGAGTTGCAGTTCCTGTTAGGAGGACTATTCCTGTACTAAACTTTCAGCAGTTGCGGGTGAAATGGGTATACTAAAATTAAATTAAACATTCAGTGATTCACAGAAAGATGATTAAAGATTCATTAGGCAGGAGACAGACGGAGAGAAGTTCTGTGACACTGAGTATGACTATCACCTGGTGCAAGGCTACATTTGTAAGGGAAAAAAACCTAACTTCTTTCTGCTCCCAAGCTGAGCATCCTAGTACCTAATCTCTTTTTTGGATGTTGTTGCTTTGGAACAATAGTACTATATAATGAACAAACCCAGCATAAAATACTTCTGGAAATAAAATCTCTTGTCGGACAGCAGCAGACATGGGCTGCTTTGCAAAGAGGAAAGTGAGCCATGAGCTGAGGGATGAGCTGGGCAGATCTGCAGAAAAGTCCAGGGAAGGACTGAGGTGAAGGACTGGAGCTTGAATGCAATTGTACTGTGCCTCGCCTTGTATTTGGTTGATCCTAAGCTTACCTTGTGGGCTTGATTTTCAGGTATGATTCATCTCTACAGATTCATCCGGCTATCCCTGCTCTGCATCTGACCCCGGTCACTATCACCAGGTCTGGTCCTGCTCTGCTTTTCTTGTTGGACTTGGTGGGATGGTGTTCTCCCAGCCCTGCACTCCCCTTGTGGCTCCTGACTTGCTGCTCCCCTTGGTGGAGAAGCCCCCTGATTCTGCTCCCCAGCAGTAAGCTCAGGGCCTGTACAGCATCATGTAATCTCTACATGTAATGCTGAATAAACTCCAAGGAAAGGATAATAACAGTAAAATAATTTTAATAACAAATTTTGCTCATACAATCACGTTTAAAATATTGAACTGAGCACAGCTGATTGGATATATGCAGAAAACCTTTCTTGGATTCTTCTCATGGGTGTCGTGGAACCAGTTCAACTGTGGGTGGAACGCTAAGCAGTTAGAACTAGATGTGACCGATAGCTGCACTGTTGGATGCTTGTGTCCTTGGTATGTCTGGAAAGAACAACTTTTTCATAGAAGGCTTAATCATGTTGGCTTATCTTCTATAACGAGAGTAGAAAATTAAAAATAGATCTTGACCAAAGAGTGGCTTAAGTAATGTACAGACGTGAAGAGATAACTTCTGAGGTGAATTAATTTTTTCAATGTATATGACTTCTTTTATTCATAAAGCAAGTAAAACCTTTTTTTCCCCCCAGAAAGTGGAAAAATGTAAAACCAACCCTACTATAAATTAAAGTGGAAAGAACATTTATATAGCTAATTAAAATAATGTCCCTCATTTATCAACACTTAACCTTTTTGTCCGTGGATGTTACTGTGCTAAGCATACGTGCATGTAGTCATCAGTAAGTGTAAAAATACAGGATCAGAACTACTCTAAGGTCAGTCACAGAAATGAAGTGGAGAACAGTAATTGAGAAAGGGACCAAGCTTATTTCAAACTCTTGGCAAACTGTCCCTCGTCCTACCTGTCACCCAGGTTTTTCTCATGTATCTAGAAGTAAGATACAGGTCGTAAGTAAAAATGATCATGTTCATAAATGGAATCGGAGACTTCTGAGTCCTAAGATACATGAATGATAGCTGAGAATGAACAAAAAATGAGGACAGGGCCTGTCAGGTAGTCATAGACTAAGGGATGACTAAAGCCACCAGATCAGATGATTGATAGTGAAAAGGCAAGTAGTCTGGTAAGAGAGCTAATACTGAATACCTGAAAAATTACCCTCCATAGAAAAGCATATTTTTAATGAGCCTTTAAATTCAAAATTTTGGTATCTGTACCTCATTTTCTTGCTTTGTAAATATGATAGTAATATATTAGTCACTAAAAATAGAAAATATTACAACAGGAGGCAACTGAGTGAAAAACAAGTTTCGTAATCATCAAAGAACTGAAGCTGTAATATGCAGTACTGTGAATCGCACATTATCTCTACAATACAGTGATGTTTTGTGATGCTCCTTCTTCTTGATTAAAGGTCAAGCTTTCTGTAGCTTTACTGAACATGACAGTTCAGAATGATCATTAAGTTCTACTATAGCACTTCTGAAAGCTTTCCCATAGAAATACACTGCAGCAGTGTGAGAACTGAGACTGTACGCCTCTGAGATGTGAATCAATGAACCTCTCTACTGTTTTCTTATTAACCATAATGACTACAGAGGTCAAAGTTCCCTTAACTTCAATAGAGCCCATTGAAAAATCCTGAGGGAAAAATATAGTGAAATCCTGTCATATGAAAATTTTGTTCATTCATATTAATCCACGCAGACATTGACACACATGCACAAGTGCTGCTCCTACTTAAATCAGTAAGATCTGGGTGAATAAAAGAGGGTAGATAAGAGGGTCGAATTTGCATTTAGTCTCATCTCAGCTGGAGTCTTTATGAGCTTTATGAAGACTGCCTATAGGATACAAACAGCAATTAAAAATCAAAAGGACTTGTAGGCACTATGCTTTGTTATTCTGAAAACCTCTCAAACTCTTACAGATTTTATAGTTTGTATAATCATGCTCCTGTACCTGTGGTACAGGAGCCACGGCTGAAATCTTGGTGTAAGACAGTCATTAACGGCCTGAGTTCAGAAGTAGTATCTTTGTGCTTCTATCTGCAGGTTTCTAGCAAATTGGATTGTATCAGAATCAGCCATTTTATCTGCCAAATATGTTGTCTATATTGTATTTCCGTGCTTTATTCTGTAACACCTATAAGTTATGAAAAAAAACAACAACCAACCCACAGATAAATACAAAGGCAAAATACTTTCATTGAAATATTTAAAAAATCTTCCCTGCTTAGATAAATACAGGCTAAATGCATCTGGAAAATAATAACAAAAAGAAGATAATTCATTCAATAATATGGGGAATTTGAAGGGACAACAAAAATTATTTGGGTAAAGAAATCACTAAATAGAATATAATTTATTTCTGGAGAGCAGAAATCAGGAGTAAGAAAAATAATAATAAGCCAAATTTCATTAATGTTTAAGGCTTCCAAAAATATGTGGTTTATTGCTATGGCAATGTTAAAATATTTCATACAGCTTGATTATTTTTCATGGTTGCGGCATGTTGAGCTGTATGGAGGAAAAGCTCACTGCTTTTGGTAGTATTTAGGTGCAAATGGGGGAAATGACCAATGAACTCTGATAATTCCATTAGCATGTAATTCTAATGGATGTCTGACCAGAGAAGCCCTTACTCATGTGAGTTGTACTTAGAGATACGGGGTGACATGGTGGTGGTCTGTCCTTTGCTGTTTTGCACTATCAAAAGTAGACTCACCGATGCAGCATGACTGCTCATATCCTCCCAAGGAGTTACAAATCGTCTCCCTTTAGTAAACTGATTTCTGTAAGAATACTTGGCACTGGTGAGGCCACACCTTTAGTACTGTGTCCAGTTTTGGGCTCCTCAATACAAGAAAGGCACTGAGGCACTGCAACGTTCCCAGAGAAGGGCAACGAAGCTGGTGAGAGGCCTAGAGCACAAGTCTTACGAGAAGTGGCTGAGGGAGCTGGGATTGCTTAGTCTGGAGAAAAGGAGGCTGAGGGGAGACTTTATTGCTCTCTACAACTACCTGAGAGTAGGTTGTAGCGAGGTGGGGGTCAGTCTCTTCTCCCAAGTAACAAGTGATAGGACAAGGGGAAATGGCCTCAAGTTGCACCAGGAGAGGTTTAGGATGTATATTAGGAAGAACTTCTTCACAGGAAGGGTTATCAACCATTGGAACAGGCTGCCCAGGGAAGTGGTTGAATTACCATCCCTGGAGATATTTAAAAGAGGTGCAGAAGTGGTGCTCAGGGACATGGTATCATGGTGGTTTTGGCAGTGTTAGGTTAATGCTTGGACTCACTGATCTTAAAGCCCCCTTCCAACCTAGACCATTCTATGAGTCTATGACCTTTGAGTAGACAATATTCATATTAACCAGGGCTACTTTGCTGAACCTCCATGCCAACAGGCCACGGTCAAAGAGTTTTATCTTTGTTTTTCATGTAATGAATGCAGTGCATCTAAAGTTGGGTTGCTTGTTATAGTTAAAACTGGACCGAAAATCTTACTCATCCTCTCATACACATCATAGTGCTCCTGTGGTGTTTCGGTCTTAATTCATTTTTAATGGTAATTCCATAATAACACTATTCCTCTTGCCATGAGCTGAAAAAACCTACATGATTGCGTTTTGAGATTAGGTTAGTTTGATGCATTAAATATTCATGGTTCTCATCAACTTCTTAATATCAGAGTCACAAACGAAAGCAGCAGCAGGCACTCACCCGCCATTGCCTTCTCTTGAGTTCTCCACTCTACAGTTGCAGGTTTCTTTTTCCTCTTTAGGGTTGATTACTGGTGTTATTATCATGAAGATAATGCTTGCTCTGGGGATAGTGCTTATCTACGCCATAAATATTGTTTTCTGTACGTGAAGACACAGGAGATTTTTCTCAAGCTGATAACAAACATAAGCCAGCCTTCTAAAATTAACATCCTGATCAGATGTAATGCAAGGCAAGAGTGGGCATTTCAGTCATGTTGGTTTTTAAACTCGTCAAATTCAGACGCTTGAACAAGGTGCAGAGCAGCCCCAGTGTAGTGGCACAGCCCCAGGTGAAGAAATGTCCAGGTAATTGCCAGTGCTTTCCATAGCTTTACTGTACACCATCGTTGTATTCTACCAACTGTGCTCCTCTAGCACTTGGCTGCTGCATGATACGATAATGTGCACTATTGACGACAGTGCAGTCTCCCTTATTTGATCATTTGCTGATTTGCGTGGAAATCTCCTATTAAAATTACTCTTTCACCAGAAATACTTAACTAAACAAATGTAGTTTCTATCTCTACAACTCCCAGTGTGAAGATTGCTTATCACTGTAAGGTGGGCCTGTTGCTAACATTTGTAAAAGTAAGCATCAAACCCAAAAGTCGGCAGGTTGCAGAGTCAGCTTGGTTTTGTAAAATGCTGTGAGAGCCAGTGACGAAGATGCTAAATGAATGAAACAGTCTTTACTAACTCATACATTTCTTTAATGTCATGGCAATTGCCAGTGATGTGGTGAGAAAGTAGCATTTAGAAGTAAATATTTGGTGTCCCATGTTTCTGTTCTTAACGTTTTCCTCATGGTCATTGAAGAGCAATTATAGAACTATTTTTTTTTTTTTTTTTTTTTTGGTAACATGAGAAAAGTTTATTTTTTTCCTTTGCATCGTACTCAGAAGGCTATGATGAAGAGATACTTTGGAACTGTCTCTCATTCTTAGAACAATCATTTTGAGGCTCAGTGGAACAAGGAAGGTTCCCTCTCCTGTTTCACCCAGGCTCAGAGATGGTAATTCATCTGCCTTTTCTATGAATGATATCATAGTTTGGAGTCAACACCCTAAGGTCTAATTACCATTCTTTCTACTTTTGTTACGAATTTTCATATATGTAAGGAAAATCTAGTGTTGATCAGCAACAAGAGTTACAACTTTATCAGTTCTAGCATATTGAAAACTATGCACAACTGTGACTTCTTAGTTTACGTGGGGCTGAAAATGGGGAGTGACAATTTTGAGAGTTGAGAGTTATAAAAGTCTTCAGTAATGCCATGTGCCTGTTAGAGTCCGGATAGTAAAGTCAAACTGAACTGGTGCTAGTGCAATTAATAGTAGCTCTACAACTGGCTCCGTGGTAAATCTCATTGCTGGAAGGCCATTATAGACAGTGTGAGTGGAGGTGTCAGACTGAAGGTAGAACCATTACCTTCTTTGCATTCATAAACACAATGAAGCTGCCTTGCAAAACAGT
Organism: Limosa lapponica baueri; assembly: GCA_002844005.1. NCBI lineage: Eukaryota > Metazoa > Chordata > Aves > Charadriiformes > Scolopacidae > Limosa > Limosa lapponica. The sequence continues at coordinate 115,513 of KZ506991.1, read as the reverse complement.
TCTTAATGTTGTTGTTTGTTTATTTTTAAAGTGATTGTAGCACAGGGGGAAAGATTTGTTTTCAGTTCAGACAATGAAAGGCATTTATACCGGCTCAAAGACCACTTAGTTGTAAGAATATAACAGAAAGGAGAAATTAATGTAGATTTTCAGAAAAGCAGACACAGATTTAAGAGATATTGCAATTACTAAAAAAAACACTCAAAACAAAATGAGAAAGAATATTTCTTTAAGTTGTAGAAAAAATTAGATACTTTAATAGAAGATAACCAGTTAGTGAATAGATGGCTGCAGATAATTGATTTCAGCTGAAGTCAAGACACAAAGCTTTTTCTATCAAATAAAAACAAGTAATACGTGTTCCATTATGCCATAAGCACAATACTATGAGACAGGTTTTCAAAAAGAGTTGTTCAAAAACATAAAGAAGCAAAATGACTAAGAGATTTGTACAAAATAAATTCCAAAGCACTAGACAAAACCAAAGTTACAACGTAAAATTTGCTTTCTATATGTCCACGATGCTCTGCTCTGCCAACATGGTGGCAATCTGAGTGTACCTGATGACAGATATATAGATACTTACATTTCCTGAAAGCAACTTAAATGTCTGCCTAAGTAAATAGACAGTCATTTATTTCTCAGACTGCCGTTTAACTGAAATAACTACTCCTTATGACTGCAGTTCATTTACTAGGAAAAAATAATAAAATATGAAAGTGCTCATCTTGAATCTATTCTTTGATGCAGTTAGGCATCCATAATGTAGACTGCAGTGAAACGCAAATTATTTAAGATTACCTTATGTTTTGGTTGTTATGGAAACAACATAAAACAGTACTATCCTTCTATACAACATAAAATACACTCTGCAAGTAACTTTCACAGAGCTGTGATTGTTATTAAAAAAACCATTCAGGAACATAAGTAACTAAAGAACTCACTAGTATGTGTATGTGAGATTTTTTTTAATGTCAAAAACTTCCACGTTAATAACAATGTCACAAAATTGGAATTATTCAGCAAGTTCAAAGAAATTACAAGTATATTTACTATTTCATACCGGAACAAGTTGTGTATGGTTTCTCTTTCTGTGGTCTAAAACTTGCATCTTGCGCATACATGCTTCCTATACAATTCGTAGGGCACCTGAGGCACTCAAGATTAAAATTCACCACAGTCAGTGTGCTGAGCTATGGAAAGTCTAAGCCAATCTGTCGGAAACAGTGAGGATAGAGTCTGACTAAAACTGTTCCCGTGTCATGGATGGAACTCAAACACTTCTACATCACCTCTTTGGATCGGACAGGTTAGACCGGCTAGCCGCTTCTCTCAGTATGTTGTGACACTGCTATCTGTCTTTTTTTTGAATAACACAGTAACCAAAAATTTCTCAAATAAATGAAGGGTACTAGACTTCCGACTGTCCTGAGAAATGGGCCCTTTGCAACGAGATCCTTTGAACTTTGTCACTGTGAAACCGAGAACTCCACATTCCTGACATTCAGAGGGTATGAGCAGGAACAGGGATCGTTCCCCCTGCTTCCCTGGAGCAAGGAGACCCTCGGTCTACTTTCTGTTCTCAGGACTGCTTGCGCATTAAATATAGAACAGGTCTGATAAAGTAAATACGGATGAATTTATTAATATATAAAGGCATAATCTTTGCATGCACAGCAGCCGGGAGCACACAGCAAGCTTAAGTGGGGCAGCTAGAAATAGGTGTGAAATAGCTACAAGAGAAGCTGTCCTTCACAGCAATGTCACTCTGAGCACATTCAATAACAGGCTCGATTGCCTTTCTTTATTCATGAAAACCTAGGTGGCTGCATATCTTTTAACACATAAAGCATTTGGGTTTTATGACGGCCACCTCTAGGTATATCTGCTGCTGAAATGTCGCTTGCCTTTTGGAAAAAAGAGAATAAAGCTGAAACATAAAACCATGTTTTATATACATTTAAAGGAATTTGGATGTCTACTCTCTTTCTAGTACTATGGATGAGCAAAGGCTAAAACATGGAGTTATTTCCTAATTCTATTTTCCAGAATTCGGTTTGAACATACTGAAAGGATGGTCAGGAGCCTGGAGCTTGCCCTGTACGTGTTTGGCAGTGAACTCTTTCTCCGTTTCTTGCCTTCATTTCAGGTAAAATATCCACTATCAGTTTAGGGTATGAAACAGGTATGACAGTGATATACCGTATCAACAATAAAAAAAAATGAAAAATCATCGCTTACGCTATGGCAATTCTTGTTACCTTAAAACTTAGGCTTGGAGACTACAAAATATCTGTTTAAACTGGCGTATATGATGCAGTAGTATCAGAAAAGTGACCAGTCTGTCTACAACAAAACTCTTTTCCAATGGATCCTTCAAAGCTGGGGGTTCACACTTTAGTGTAAATAGGAATGGTAGAGTTTTACTGGTGATTGGCTAGCCCTGCAACCCTACTTCTCACATGAACATGGACAGTTCGACAGAAGTCAAACTGATGCTCTTTTCCTCTTACCTGAGAAACTCATGCTGAGCTACTGGGGAATGTGATAGCTTGACCCTCCAAGTTATAACGTAGTATAGATGAATCAGTGAAATCAGAACATTACGGTATATGTTAATATATGTTCTTGTTGCGCTTATAATTAATCTGGTTTTGCAACTTCATATGTGGCGTATATATATAGACAAGGCTTGAATGAATGAACCGTAAATTCCTCAACAACTTCTAGGTGGGAAAAGACATGAATAATTGTAATTTAACAAGATTACTAAGGAATCCCTATGAGACTACATGAAGAAAAGCATGAAGGCTGAAGGATTTATCTTCATATTGTCTTGTATAACTAGTCTCATAGTTCAAGAAACAGTGGAACTGGAGTCACCCACATTAAGAAAGACTGCAAAGGAATACATATTTTTTTAATCAATAACATTATATAGGCTACCTGAATAGACTCAACTAGAAATCATCAATGAACAGAAGAGGCATATCTCTTATGGGAACTTAGTTATATCTAGGTAGAAATAAACACAGACAGCCCAATATGGGAAAAAAAAAAAAAAGGCTCAGGAATCAGTGAGAGTAAGAATTTTTTCATAAGATCCTGAATAAACAATGTAGTGCATCCTCAGAACATCAGGAACTCCCATTTAATGAAGATAATTATCGTTTTAATCACCACACGTGAGAGCCTTCAAAGGCTGCAAAAGGAATCTCTGGGAACGTAGTGCTGTGTGACTAACACACAGCTGTTTTGTTACATAGGAACGCAATGCTGCAGGTACGGGTACAGTAGGTAACTTGAGGAAACAAGTTCAGCCTCTTCCTTTCTTTGGCTTTGAAGGTGGGGAGAGTAGCTCGGGCCAAGGGAAGGTGCTAAAGCAGGTTAGAGTAGCGCTGTGGTCACATCTGTGCAATAGTGGAGAAGATTCTACTGACTTAGAGCAATTCAGCATTCATTCCTGTTAAATTTAAATGCAACTCTGAAATCCTACCCGAAAATGAGCATGGTGGGCTAATCCACTTTACAAATATTTGCAATCTGGTCCATGAGTATGTCAAAGAAAAGTAAAAATGGTTTTCCAGAACTTCACGAAGCACTGACCAGACTTCAGTGGCATCAGTGTAGTTTCATTTGAATGACCATGAGGATAACAAAAAAGATCAGAAGATAAAGCTAATTTTATGTCACCTACTTCAGGATGATCACAGTTGTGGTTGTTCGGGTGTCTGCATCGACCTTGGCAACCTGCGGGATGCCAGTCAAAAGAAATACTGAGAGGGTCCCCAAGGCAATTTTGCTTTGAAGTTTGGGAAGGTGGATTTTAAACTGCTTATGTGGACAGGAGTTACAAAGAGAAAGTTCTATATTGCTGTTGAACTATTCATGAAAATAAAATGGTATGTTTATTATATGACTAACGGTAGTAGAGTGTTAACGGTGAATATGATGTAACAGAAAATTTTCATGCTCTTTCCATTTGCAAGGAAAACCAGAGACAATAACAGTGAGAAATTAATGTTCTGGTAGTGATTCTAAATATTTTCCTGAGGTTTTCTGTCACATTTTGGTCAATAATTGTAGCTTAAGGGGAAGGGTAAATGCTGTGAGTATTTTGTGACAAATGGTGATGTTTATATTCCTAATTTAAAACTATTAACTCACCTAATTAATTTTCTTTTTGTGAATTACATTTTCACCTTCTTATACTCTACGACCTCTATTGCATCCGCACGCACATACAGAAACACAGAGAAATTGGACATAATATTCTACTATCGATCTGAAATATATTTTCTGTTAAAGCTATGGCATTTTAAAGAAAAATATTATTTTCTTATAATCACATATCTGATGGTTTATTGTTTGTTTGGTTTTATAGCACATTTTCACTTTTAACCGGATTATTCCATATTTTACAGCAGGTTGGAACCTTTGTCTGTGAGGTGGCTTAAAACAATTATGGTTATTATACCTTTTTATTGACTGGCTGAATATACATCTGGAAATATATCGCCCATAGTATAATACCATGTGAATGAAGGATAGATTTGCCAGCTGGGAAAAACATGCTCGGTATCAGGCCAATTGAATAACTGACTTTTTGAGCATTGAACTTGTAAGGCAAAAATGTGTAAGCAGTTATTCTCACTGCAGGATGAGTAATTTTAGTGGATTTATCCCAGAGATGAGTGAGACCCAGGAGTTTTAAATGGCACGAGTCTTCAGTGAAGAAGTGTAATGGTTCTAAAAAGACAAAATCCTTCGCAGGTACCCTTCAAAAATCCTTCTCATGCACCACCTCTGTGCAGGATAAATAGAAAAGAATATTATTCTCCATCTAGATGTCACATAGTAGAAGGCTTTCATGTCAGTTTGCTATTTCCTCCGTCTCTGGCTTATTAGTCTGCCTTTTTAAAGCCCAATTAATGCTTAATTATTTAAGTAGTCAAACAGGACCAATCGCCAATAAATTACTTCTGAGTGTCAGTAACTGAAGCATTTGGAATTTTAATCCAAAATATGGGAAACTGAGGTTCAGATTCCTCTAAGGGTTGTGTAAATTTGAAATGGAATAGAGTGGGTGTGGATCTTATTTTCCACTGAGTTGGTACTCAAACGTCTCAGAGATCAGGAAGGGAGATAACTGTTTTGTGACAATGAGTTCAAGTGTCCAAGCTTCAGCTTGATTTGAATTATTAACTTTAAAATAACCTGTAAAAATAAAAGGATTTAGGTAATGTCATACTTGTCAGAAGAGGTTAATGTATCACTTGAATCCTTAGAGACTCACAAAGGATGTAGAACAAGGATGTCAGTAGATCCTAAAAAGGAGTTGTGGGTGTTAAGTAGTAGGTGACTAAGCATAAAGATGACTGAAGATCTTGAGCTCTGATGACAGGATAGTTGATTCAACTAATATGTTAAAATCCTCACCCCGTGTGATGTATATCCTGTATCACATACAGCTGTTACAGCCCATAGTCCTGAAATTACACCGATAATCTGCCTGTAGTTGTTCTAGACAAGAGGCAGCTAAAATGCTCTTATCTGTTTCACTGCAGCCAGAATAAGACTGCAAGATCATCATTATATATATTTGTACACATGTATAATGTATATGAATATCATGAATACGATAAATATATGACACCAACGTTGAATTCAGTTTTCTGAACATACATTTCTATTGAGCACTATTACTGTAACATTGATTGAGCAATAAATTGTTGATAACATCAGTAAAGGAAGCAAATTATGTCCCATTAACAATTAGAGGCATTAATAGGAATAATGGAGAGATTAGCTTTAAGTGGGGTTTTTTTGATTGTTTTTCTTTCCAATACACTAGGAAGTCAATGAAAATCTTACTCATTACTTGTGCTCAGTGTTTTGGAATTTTAACATATTATTTATTTATACAAATTCTCCCAACTGCAAGTACAAACCAGTTTTTTGGTAGACAGAGTTATGTGTTCAGCAAGTCATTAGTACCACCACAAACTAAATTAAAAAACTGCCTAGTCCTTCTAAAAACAATCCAGGAAGATCTTAATAGCCTTTGCAGTGTGAAATGGAATACTAACAAATGTCAGTTGATTTTCAGTCTCCTCATGAAGAATGCAACTTTGCAAAGAGAAGTTAATCATATTTCTGTGCAAAACATTGGTGCCAACACTATCATTTTAGATGTTATAAATCACAAGCTAACATCTTCAAGCACACTATAAAATTAATTCATCATCATTAATTCATAAATGATAATTATATGCAGAAGCCTTTAGATATTTTATATATTGTGTATATATATAAATCCCAGGTGTCTTTTCTGAGCACTCTGGCATTCTCTTGTGCTTCTGTAATTTCTTTTTGCTTCACTGGGGACTAACAATACAATATGCAAAGGATACAAGAGAAGAGCTTTGGGTTTTTAAGCATAGCACAGTACGTACATACATGACTTTCATCAAATCTGACTAAAAGTCTTAGAATTCAAACTAATGAAATTTTTTATGCATCCCTGAACAAGTTTTAAAGGTACAAAACCCAGAGAGACATAGTTCCTAGTAGAAGTGCTGACAGAGCCTTAAGAACGAGCATAATTATTTCAAATATATTAAGCAAATACCTTTAATCAAAAACTGAATGCTAGCATGCTGTGCTAATTATTTCTGGTTGATGATGAGAAGACTGATTGCAATTTCCTCATTAACTTACTTTTTTTCTCCTTCTGTATATTTCTCCAAGTTTACTTATTTTCTTGCTTTGACAGTTGCTCTCTTTTTCCTGTAGCAGTATTTTCGAGTCATGGAACCTATTAAGTCTCATATGCCTACCATCCATATGGAGGAGTCACAACACTTTTTTCCAAACAGGACATGCTCCCACATTTCCAAAAAAGGGTTTAATGTCATCCCATGGTGTGCTGCTCTGTCTCTGTTGCAGTTGTGGTAGTGCTCCAAAAGCAAATAAATCAAAACAACCCTCTGCCCACTCTCTTAAAAGAATTTTCCAAATCAGGTCAAATAAATTAAATAACCTTTCACTCTAGAAGACTATATTGTGTATCTAAACACAAAGATTTTCAGTTTTGTATTTTTTTTCCCAGTGAGTATGTTTTGGCTATTTTGACCACTTTTATTGATTTTTTAATAAGCATAAAAGAAAAGAAATAAAAAAAAAACCTAGATTTTTTTTCCTAGTGAAAATATATCTCTGTGTCCCTTAAAGACTGAAAGGATGGATTAAGGGAGAAATAAATTACCCCAAATCTCATTGTTATCATTGAATATTTTCATTATAACATTAAGCATGACCCAAGTTATGAGTCAGTAAGTGCATAAATGGTTTCTGTGAATATCTTTGAATTATAGTTATTTATGTAATTGGGTTGAGTCTGCTGTAGATGCCCAGAGACATTTGTCTCACACTTATCCCTGTAAAGTTCTGTCCAGTCATTTGATAAATCCATTATAACCCCAATTGGTAGTCTGCTGATTTATTGATGGATCAGGTAATTTGATGATGAATCAGGCAATATCCTAGTGGTATTTCCTGCTGGTTTAACAAGGTCAGATGATGTAAAGTTTCAACCTGATTTCTGGTGATCTTTCCTGGTACAGATGCTCCAATGGCTTTAAGTCAGCACTAAGCAGAGGAACCTTTCATTCTGCAAGCAAAGTTAACATACATCGTTTTCTCAAAAGCCTGCCAAAAAGAGCAGCTTGGTGTTATGTCACGTACGACTACGATAAAATTTTCAGCAGACTCACGTTTTTCTTGGAATCAGGAGGAGGTTTGCCTCTCTTGTTCAAGGCTTCTGGGGAAGAGAAAAAAGTCCGTTAAGTTAATTCCTGGAAGAATAACATGTTCTTGCTTCTGCAGTCAAAAGAATAATAGATAGAATGATGTCTACAACCTGTAACCCTGTCCGACCCAGGTCAGACAGAGCTGAACTGCTTGCAGGAAGTGCACAGGACTAAAGCTTCAGGTCATCCAAACAGGTATAGCTTTAAGTAACTGTCTCTAGAGGTGTATTTTGTAGACAGCAGCTGCTGAACTTCCAGCTTCAGTTTATACATTTCCTTCTCTGTGAATTGTGCAGAACACTGTGAGCATATTCTTATAATTTCCACTAACACTCAGTGTTTCTTGTTTAAATAAAAAGCACACATAATGTTCTGAAAATTTCAAGTTCTTCACTTTTTAGTCATGTATCTAAATAAAGTGAAAAGTGAAGCTAATACTGTTTTTATCTCCATGAGCAGCCATAATCTAGAAACCTGTATGTGGTCATTTGACTGCAGTGCACTGATTTATAAAAAACAATCCTGAAAGTTCTGGGAAAAAAAGGAAAGTGTAAACTATTGGTATTTATATAGAGTAATTACATCTTGATTAGAGTGACTTTCTGGAAACCTGGATGTAGCAGAAGAATTTCCAGCAAGGCACCTTTGTTACAACTGCTTTTCCCAGCATAGACTGAAGGGGAAGACACAGCAGTAGTAGAAAAGGAAGCCTTGAATCTGTGAAGGGAAACAGATAGGACAAGTATCAGAATGAGTTAAGTATATTTCCTGTATCTGCAACATAAAATAGTATACATTTACTTATCAGATTTTTCCAAGTATCTAAAAATTAGAGATTTCTTTTGCCTGTTTTGGAATCTGTGGTTCCCAGTTTTAATACAATATTGAGTTTTAAGCTGAGTTTTAAAGTAAACCAAATAACTTGCCAAGTTCAGGCTACACGCTTAATAATGTCTCTATCTGACCTATAAACAAAACAGCACCTGCTTAAGTTCTTATAACATACTCAGTAGTTCTTCATTGCTGTTGGTAGTCACTCATGCCTGAACAAAAATTTCAGACTTTTGCCAGGAAGACGTTTTGCCCCTTTAGCTTGTGCTGATCTTTGTTGAAGGAGTGGATTGGCCACCGCCTCTTTGTGAGACTAGTCTTAGAATTTTAGCCAGCTTTTCACCGGATGAAGTGAACTTTCGTGGGTGTGTAGGTGCGGAAGAGTCTGTGTATTTTCATCTGGTATTTCACTTCTGGGTTAGAAATACATAGTAGTGTATATAAACAATGTTTATGTCTCCATAGTGAATTATCTATAGAGGATGTGTTTATATCTATATTCATATTTGTCTCTGTTACAGACAAATATGGGCATTATGTCTGAACATTGTATAAATACCTCAGATGGAAAACATCCCATAATGTCGCTGGTGAGGGAAAGGATTGAATGTTTGCTTTCCTCCACTTCTACAGTGCTTTTGAGAACCCCACTTGTAAAAAACACTCAGTAGAACACCAAGTGCAGGAACCTTAAACGGTAATGCATATAGAGAGATAATTGTACACTATCACATGACAGAAAAAAAAAAATTGAAAATAAAATTAGATTCAAATAGTTTTCTGATTTGATATACTTACTGATGGCATTATGTACAGGATAGAATGATATTGCTAATCATAATCAAATACTGATGAAAGTAAATTTTTTGGTGTTTCAAAGTGTTTCAAAGTGTTTCAAGGTGTTTCAAAGTTTGGGTTTTTTGGTTTGGTTTTTGTGGGGGTTAGTTGGTTTGGTTTTGGTGTAGGTATGAGCTGTTTTAGCAAAAAAACCCAAACCAAATAAACCCAAACCCAAACCAAAAACCAGTTACTTACTTTCATTTACAGAAAATGCCATTAGTATTTATGAGCAGCTACCACCTTTTACTTACCTATGCCATATGGACTATGTTTAAAAAATAGAGCTGAAGAGTAAAATATAAAAAGGCTCCCACAATTGTCCACATTTGAGGATCCAATGCTGTAGATTAAAATATTTTTGAAAACACATAGTAGTACCTTTTTTGAAAGAGACCTCTATCCTAAATATTACAAGAAATGTAAGCAAAACTTGTGTCCAAGTGATAGTTCTCTATGTGGCTGCCCATCAGTTTTACATACAGCAGATCAAATAGGTGCTATTGTGCATAAATACTATTTCAGAAGAGTTACGAAAGACAATACAAATGTAATAAAAGTGAGTGGAAGTGTCACAGAGGATGATAAAGATTAGTGTTTTTTAAAGCAACCATTAAGTTAGCAGAAAGAAAAGAGCAGCTGAGAAAAAAGAAAGAAGGAAGGAAGTAGGTCCCTTGTGTTTACTTATAAAATACATAAAGATTCAGATATGAGAAGAAGAATAACACACCCAAAACCCCAGAAAGAAAGATGAATGCCCTAGCAATTTAGTCAACCTTGTTTTTAATGACTTATCTTCTGCCAAATTTGGTAGTGGAATTAATTGTTTCAAGCTGGACTTTTGATTAAGATTTATTCTTATCCAACATGAAGAATAGGAAATTCACCTTAGAGATCATATTTTCTGGGCAAGAAATTAATGAATTTTAGACAGCAAGGAATTTAAAGGGCTGATTGCCCTACTGCGCACCAAATTTTATACAATGAACCTGAAAAAGGTTTTGATTTAGTTACGATGAATGATGAACGGTTTTTTCTTTGCCAAAGTCTAGCTATTTGTTCTAGTCTGGCACAAAGACATTCCCAATTTAACAGCTTCTCTCTACAGTACTATGCAGGCCCTGTACAGTTGCTACATGTCCTGCTGACAGTATCATTCATATATATGTAACACTGGCAATTAACAGTGTGGTTTCCACTGGCACCCCAGGGAATAGTATGTGAATTCATCGTGTCATTCCCAGAGTCAAAAGAAATTCTCCTGTTAAAGGTGATTTAAATTGTTTTCATTATCTCTCAAACATAGGCAAACCCTCAGCCAATTCAAGAGCCAATTCAATTAGTTTCCTTCCACTTATGGTCTTCCAAAAATCATATTGTAGTTAAAAACCCTATTCATCAGACAGAACAGTCGCAGTTGAGCTACTAAATATCTGTGGGCCATAAAGCCATCTTTCTGAGCAGAGTTACTGTGTAATAAGTGTGTGAGTTATTTTAAACAAAAAAGCTCCAGAATGGCTGTTTCAAATGACAGACGAGTAGATGCTCCTAGGTTTCAGAAATTTCAAAGTAATAATTTTCCTCAGGGAAAAACCCCCCTTTTCTGTAAATTCACTCTTAATAACAAAGTAAAAGTCTGTTTTTTCTTCTTTCTTTTTTTCATGTTTGATGGTGTTTTTTGTTAGTTTGTTGTTTGGACCTTTTTTGAGAACTAAAAAAACCCCACCTGATTTTGAGCATCACAGTGACATGTACATATGAAAAAAATCTTATAGAAATAGCTTGTAAGTAGTATGGGAACATGACAAATAAAAACATGTGCTCAGAACACCTGTGCCTAGCCAACTGTCTCATATACAGTTAGGTATTTGGACATATTTGACAAGGATGTATTATGAATGGGAAAGTAATTAGTAAAAGGGTTATTTTTCCTTCAAAACTTCATTTTTGCAGTACTGTTGAAGCTGACTTCAAATAGGGAAACAATCTAAAAGGTGTAAATATAATAAAGCATGATGAGCCATGTAATGTGCCACTCATTTTTATTGCCCAAGGGAGATCATGCACGAAATACTTACGGTCTTGCCTGATCTGTTGCTCATAATCTATGCAGTCTTCTATTGCACCTTTTTTCCTGTTTCTTGCCCTTCACCTCCTGATTTTCAAAGGCTGATGTCCATTAACTGCCAACTATTGTTTGATAAAGCAGCGTGGCTTGCTATTATTAACAATCATTATTTTCTTTATTTTGGGCATTAAAAGCTGTGACCAGGCAAGAAAATCAGGGACTACATCCTTTAAAAATTAAGGTGAATGACTAAAGAAAGAAACATTTCCAATTCACCATTGAGCTTTATTCAAAGACAATCACTGCAACTTCCTTGAAATCTTAGTTATGCAAATTTGTGGAGCTTTTGAAAAAGATAAAATAAAAAAAAATATGGCATGGCATGGCATTGCTAGCAAAGCCAAAGATGTATGTTCAAAAAAAGTTTTACTTAAACATTATCTAATTTCTTAAGTGTAAGGCCAAACTTTGAGGACACTTAAATTAGTCAGGCTAGAAAAGTTTATACTTGTGAAGACATCACACTTGGAGAGTTTTTATGTACAAGTGATGAAATGTAGCTCAGCTTACAACCAAAATGGAACTACAGTGATGAGAAAAGTCTTCATGTACAGATCTGCATAAATTAGATACTTGCCTGAATTATTAGCAGACCTTCATAATCAAGGATAGGTTATGTGGTGCTGTAAACGCTGAATTCTGGGTGAGAAACATTTTTCAAAAAATTTGTTGCCCAATAGGATAAGAAAACCTAAACAGGGATCAAGACAATGCTGTGGCCAGTACAGCTCCTGTAAACTTGTTTTGCTAGGTCTCGAATCAGCAAAAATGGAAAAGTTGACTGACTTTTAATACCTGACCAATTTTATTGAATTCAATGACAGAATTTATTTTAGTAAAATTAAGATTGGTTGCGGGTATTCACAAGATGAAGATCATGTTTACACAAGACGTAGCAGAGTAGATTGAAAAAACCTTAGCAGGAGAAATTGCAACAAACACAATATAAATTATCAATAATTTCAATCCGAAACAATGGTTAATATGGATTACAGAATGATGGAAAATAATTTGAAATTAAATGCTCTGCTGTAATGCATAAAGTGACACAGTCACCTCATACTGAACATAGGAGAGGAACAGTTTGAAAAATATTCTTTTTTTTTCAGCCTCGCAAAGGATAAAAGACAAAGTGGAAACCAATCAAAGCTGCTAAATATTTTTTTACTTATAGCTCACTATTTTCATATCTAGGACAATAGATAAATTTGATTGTTAATCATTAACATGATCAATGACCAAGCAAGTTATTTAACATTTCAACGAGCGATTTGTTTGCCGCAAGATTTAAACTGATAAAATTTTGTACTTTCATTAAGCTTCTTATTACAGGTTTTCATTCACATTATATATGCTAATAAAAAAGAACATGATTCTGTGTAAAGGAAGTGTCTATTATATAGACAAAAATTTCCTTAAAATTGCTTTATTTTTATGATCTTGCAATGGACGTTGTTACATAATAAATGACAATACTTCTTACCAGGGATCAGAATAAGACTACTCGCATTTGACATCATTTTCTGATCTGGTATACCAAGCTGTGGTTCTGATTGAGAAGAATGAGCCATTTTTGTGAAATATCTCTTGATCTCAGTTAATCATTCACATTGGCTGGCTGTACAATGTTTCATAATTTACAGTCTGTGTAGAGAAAAAGGTGCTTGTTTCATTTCTCTAGGTGCATAATGGATGAGAACTGAAACGACTCAGGTGAATGGACACTAGAGGGATGCTATTCTGCTGTAATATATTACAGCTACCCTGCAAGTAATAGAATAGGAACAATGTGCCATTGTCCAAAGCTGGAATTTAAGCTTTAGTAAAATTCATCAAGTATATCAAGCGCTTCCTATAAAAGCAGACGTGAGGTAGTTATCTTCTATCAACCCACATAAATCAGGCCAGAAGTGCGGGTTCGTGCCTTTTGAATGATGTTTTGGTTCAGAGCATCCCACCACATCTTGATTCTTAAAGGCATTATCTACTTAATCTGTTATCAAAAACATAAAACCCACCACCACCAGAAACCTTAAAGCTTTCTACACTGCCTGACTCATAATCTCCCTGGCTGCTGAAGTAAAAACATTTTCAGAATTTAGCTGGACAGTCTTTATCTTGCTTTAAGTTTTGGTACTTTCTGAGGTGAGATTGGCACAAATTATGAAGGATAAATTACTTTTTTCTTTATTCATGGTTTTTAATATTAATTTCCATTTTTTATTGTTGCAGAATTCAGTATTTCTATCCTTCAGTGGAATTATTCCATTTTAAAATAAGGTAAGTCAGTGAAAGAGAAGAATCAGAGACAAATGTGGATACCCTCACTCACACCGAATATTGTGTTATTTGAACAGCCTCTGCATTTTCACTGAGATTACTGGATTAAGATCCTACAGACTACAACTTTAAAATTCTGCCCTGCAGACATCAAGTGCAAAACAGTTATTCTGATTATCTAAATTATAGGAGAAAATGAGAGAGAACAATGTCTTTTTCTTTGAAAGTACTTCATGCTTTTAATGTGACTATTACTTTCAGATCCCTTTCCTATTCGTCTGCCCAAGGACCCTCTGTTTTGCCTGTCAGCTATGCTGGTTTTTACTGAGTATTAGTTTTCCCTGCCCTGATGGTACCTCTTTTAAATTTTTATGCTGTTCCATCCGTGCATATTTGTGTCCAAAGGAGCTCCTCCACAAAAGCTAGCATCTCACAAACCCGAGCTTCCACCTCCATTTAGTATTTGCTGTGCTGGCAATAATAAGCCTAGCTGTGAGGTTGATAATGAGTTAAAACTAGTGTTATGCTACATGGACTGCCGTTTCCTGACGTGCCTGTGTAGTGCGGACTCTGAACTGGATCTTCCAGGTGCTCCTGTAATACAGGTAACAGGCTGTGCTAGACACCAGACAGGAGGCTGCAGAAATAGGCTGAGCCCTAAGGGTTTATAATGAGTCCGTACTCTTTCCTCCCTTCATAAATGAACTAAGCAGCTCACGCAGAAAGTCATCACTCTGTCAGTTCAGGGCAAATCAAAGTGGAATGCAATCACGGGAGGCAACAAATCCAAATCGCAGACGGCACTAGGAGGAGTCAAGAAAATCCAGAATGGTTTAACTGCATCAGAATTGACTGAAAGGATGTGGGGAAGTAATACGAGAGAACTGAATAAAGAAAAGCAACATTGTGATGAGCTATATATATATACCAGTGTGCATAGTTGAGAGATTGCATTGGATACATCGGTAAAAGTAATTTTCATAATTTTTTTATAAACAGGGAACATCGTAGTCTTTTTACACCACCTTTGTTAAGCGCTAGCTACGGGGCTAAATTTGCATTTGAACTCAGTAGTGAAGAAAGGATATTGACCAGAGAAAATCTAAGACATGACAAAAATCCTTGAGAGGTTATAAAATGTGCTCTGCAGGGAAAGAGAGTGGTTTAAATTGATGCATTTTGGAGGTAAGCCAACAAAATCAGTGATGTACTATAATAATAACAAACCTCTTCAGGGTGGGTAAGAAAGAGGGAACAAGAATTGGTTAAAGTAACATAGAGGAAAAAGAAAATAAGAGCAGAGGCGGTCAGGTGATTCTAAAGAAAGCAAGGGATGATTCAGAAAAGAAAATTTAAAAGATAAAAAAAAAGAGCAAAAAAAGAAGGTAGGATATAGAAGCTACAATTTAGTTCGAGCAAAATTGCTGAATCACTATCACTAGCTGAATTGCACATGCGTTGCACGTGAGGAAAGAATGTGCATAAATGAAGGTTTGGACAAATTGACCCAACTGTAGCAATGGAAGGACTGGAATCTAGAAACTATTGTATGCAAATATCACGTTTGTTATCATTCATTAGAGATTCCTCTGTGTGTCTAAAATGAAAAACAAGATAAAAGGGCTGTGGCTTAATTAGGGCATGAATTTATTAGCTCAGCACTTGTGGGAGCTCTGGCAATAAGTTGTACAGTGCATATAAAGACACCTTGCTTAACTGTTTTCACGTACTAGAGGTATATGACAGCCATCCTTTCTCCCTTATTCCTGATTCCTATTCATGTTTCTTTTACTCGTACCCAACTGCCTGCCCCTTTTTGTGGAAGTGTTAAAAGGGATGGAAAGGAGAATCCGCTCTTGTTACTCCAGATAGCATAATTAAACTTGTTTCTCAGCTCTGGGGTATCCCTTCATCTCTGTCCATTTCCAACGCTGATTAATCACGCATTAGAGCATCGTTAGAACTGACAAATGCTTTGGATTCTTGCCTCAAATAAGCCTTCAGATAAGATCTAGTGCCTGGTACCTCCTCCCATATCAAATTAACTTTTGAGATGCCTTAACAATTTCCTTCCAAATTCTATCATTCTCATCCCTGAATAACTAATTTATTGAACATGATATTTTTCGTGGATGCCCATTAATCCCCCTGCCTCTAATAACTGACACGTTATCTGGCCTTGTCAACCCCGGAGATAACTCACCATGTCCTTCCTGAAAAATGTAGCCTCTGGGAACAACTGGCACTAAGAAAAATATCCCTGACCTGACCTGTCCTTTTTTTTTTTTATTATTATTATTTTATATTAATCCTTTTAAAAATCTTAGTAGCCTGTTATGAAATCAGGAGACTGCCTTAGTAAATGGAGCAGGGTCAACTGCAGCTTTCTCTTGCAGAAGCTGAGGACACCTGGAGACATGGAGGAAGTGGCCACGTGCACTACGTAGGGCAGAGTATTGCCCCTTCTCATCCAGCCACCAGCCAGTAAGACTTGGTTTCTTCCTTTCTTTATAATGGTCCATCACCCTTTCAGCTCAGCACTTAGAAGCCGAGAATGAAAGTTTAGGGCTGTCGTCGTTGGACCACGTAAACACTGATATACGTGTCCACTCAGACATCATATTTTGCTCACAGGGCTGTGAAAAAAAAACAGCGGAGAGGAAGGATTTAAGCCCCTTATATGAAAGAACCAACCTCTGTGTCAGAAGTTACTATGTGTTAGGGTACCATTCACAAAGCTATGAAGGTAGAGATATCAATTTGGATTTCCTGCTGTGCTACTAGTATAATCAAATCTTGAATGAACCCAACCTCCTGTTTCTGTTGGCGAACTATAATAACAGACAGTGCTTGACATTAAGTGAAATCGCATTTTTTTAAATAAATGATTACCCCTTAAATTAATGAAAAAACCCTATGTTTTCACATGTCACTCGTTATCCCTTTAAAGTCTTCAAAAGGCAGCTGATCTGAAATAATTAACCATGTTCACAGAACGTATCTTTAGAGTTTCAAATCAATCGTAAACAGGAAAACTGGGACTTTTGTTTACTGTAAGGCTTAAAAGGAACAGTATTTGGACAATTTTCCTTTTAAAAGGAAATTTGGAGTCACTCTTTGTCTTGAGCTTTCTATGTACATATGCTATAGATAGGATTGTTTCTATGCACAGCATATTAGGGGGCAAAAATGCCTAGTTAACCAAAATTTAATTTTTAGGTGATTTAACTATCTTTTACTATTAGATGTGGACTATGACAAGGCTAAAAATTGTGTGTTTTTTTTTAATAAATGGAACTTATATTTGACCTCATAAATTTATCCTTAATATCTAATGAGTTACCAGTTTATTTCTTTTTAAGTAAGATCTAATTTGCTCTTAACATGAGACCTTTCCCCTCCTTTTTTTTTTGTGTATACATACAAGGTCGAGTTGTTATCAGCTTGATGCTCATATTAAAAATTAGTTGTCTGCTCTTCACCTCCCCAGGTAATCTCAAAGAAAAGGCAGATGTTGATGAGAACATTATTTTACTTGTTTAGAAATTAGCAACTTTAATGAAGATAACTCAAGACAATATCCTACAGTCACTGCTTCATTTTAAGTGGCCCCTCTCTCCTCCAGATCCATCTTCTGCTGGTACAGAGAGACCAACACTCAACAAACTTTCCATTTTTAATAATGACTATATTTTTCACTATATATTAGAGTTTCCCTTGTTATATTTTTACGTGATTAAGTTGACTAGATACCTGCTCTCAAGTTCCCAACTCAATATTGCAGAACAGACTCCCATAATTCTCAATTATTTTAATGTTTTTCAGGCACCAATAGTTAAATTAACTTCCAATGCCTCAATGTGACCTTACATAAGAAACTGTGCAATTCTGCCTTGCAGAGGACAGTGCTTCTTCCATTATGGCTGAGAAGCTACCGTCACCTGCACAAAACTCTATTACTTGTGAAAGTTTTGTCTTTCCCTTGGATAACTTTTATTTTGTTTTATTTTCATCTTCTCTCTGGTCCGTGCATCAGTATCGTCTTGCTCGGGTGCCTTTGGATAACTTATCTCATACATGGAGGGAGTGGTTACTTGATCTTCGATGTTTTCCGTTTTTTGCCAACAGTGATCCGTGGCACAGCATTCTTTAAGGGTTTTTTGCTTGGTTGTTTGATTTGGTGTTTTTTTTCCTGTCTTTTAGATTTTCTTTATTTTGGTTTCTGTTCTGCTTTTCTTTGGCACATACTGAATTACTGTTCTTACTTTTTCCCAAGCGCTGTCATTTCTTCTCTGCTTAAAGCATCCATAAGCTTACCCAGATGAATATTTTTTTTAATAACTTTTCAATACAATTTAAGTAAATTAAAAAATAGTTCTTCAGGTTGTCTCAATCTCTACCTGTCACAGATATATTCTACAGACAGTAAAGTGGCTTGGATCTCCTGTGGCCTCCAAAAGAACTTCTACAAATCTGACCTGTGTGCTTGCCTTGAGTGCTTGAAAAGCATTTACCTTAAGACAGAAATATGTCCCTGTGCCTAGGGTGTGACCTTTCATCTATAGCTGGTGAAAGAGTGGGAAAAGTATTCTTTAAAGAAAAGACTACTGTGCTGAAGTTTTTTTCTGCGTGTGCTCAGGCAACAGCACAGAGGAGCCCTTGCGTTCTGGACAGATTGAGGCCAAAGAATCAATCTACAGATCTCTCGTGAGACCTGCATAGAATTTTGAAGGGTTATAAGGTAGGACTGTTATGAGGGCTTATGCCTCATGGCAAAATTCTTCAACCAGTATCCAAAGCACATCAACTTTAAGTAGCTTCAGAAAGTCAGTGAAGTTTAAGATCTAGGAAAGCTCCTTTGAACCTCTGCTCTTAGACTGGCACGAGGCAGTTCTTTGACGTGTCATAGCCACAGAGTTTAAGATATTACTACAGAGATACGGAAGAAACTGAAGTCTCAGTTATCCTCAGCTGGTTGGCATTGGAGGCATTGGAGTATTTCCAGAAAATATCTGCTTTTCAGGGCTTAGCATTAAAGATTCTTTTGGGAAACAAAAATAACGATTTATTTTTTTGGAAAAGATGTTAGCACTGTGTAGGTGGTGCTCTTTGACTCACGGCTTGTGCGTGTGTGTCCTTGTGATGTTACCTCATCACAGAAATGTTAGTACTGTTGATTTTAAATGACGTGGTACGGACACAGCAGTGTTTCACAGCACTAATGAGTCCAGAATAACGCTACTTGAAACTAGATAGTAGCAAGTACTGTAACACATCTCTTCCACAGCCATCCTACACTCTGACACATTTTGTGAGCTGCATGGCATGTGGCAGACTGTTTGCTTAGTGCAGATAGAATCCTCCTACAGATCTAAGTGTTTTACAGACCAAGGGAAGCTTTGGTGCATAACTGTTCCTATCAAACAACCATCTATCAAGGTAATGTATTATCTCTAAATGATTTTTCTACAGTGCTCAAATTAATACAAGTTGTTAAAGTGTAAAACTTCAAAACGTTTTTTGCTCAGGACTGATTTTTTTTTTGTTTCTTCAAAGCTTTATAAAGGTATCAATAACCAGTAGCCTAGGACAAGCAATGAATTGTTGCTGGTTCAGAAAACCATTCTGGCTGTGAACTGCTGCTGGTAGACTGCAGTTATTGGCAGAGTTGACAGTAGTTGTTGGTTCATAAAAATGTCGTTAGAACCATTAGCCCACAGAACATCAATGTGTTGAAATTTTAATGAAACCTGAAAATTCTGCATGTTGGTAGTGCTTCCACTGCGTGGCGATTTCATAAAAGTGAAAGCTGCCTCATTCAAATATATTCTCAATAACGTATCAAGGAGTAATGCATGTTTCTAGTCCAAAAACTGATGTTGAAAGAAAATGTCCTGTGTCATAAACAGGGCTTTTAGGAAGGAGAGTGCATGGGAATTCTGCTTATATCACAGGTTCTGCATTTAAAATAATTTTCCCTGTGTTTGTCTTAAATGAAAAAGGAAAAGCCTTCTCAGAAAATACAATTGGAAAGTTACGGGGAGATTGATCAGGCTAAAACTGATTGGCTGAAGCTAAGTAGATATCATTAGGCAAAAGAGAACACTTAAACTACCTTGAAATAAACAGGGTCACATCTAGTTTCAGGAATAAATTAATCTGTAGATTTGTTGACACAGCACACTGTTCCTTCCTGGCACAGTGTGTACAAGGGGAAATTAGACAATATATAATATTTGACTTTGATCTGATTTGCACAAAGCATAATATTGTACTTTCCCTTCCTTCATTTATCATATCTGATTTCATCCTAAACTTTCAGCATTTATTTAGTTCCCCCTGCACACTGTTTAAACAGACTGAATTAGTAAAGAATGCAGGGACCAGTTGATGAGTTAAAATGAATTATATATATTCATGCCAGAAAAGAAATTAAAACCTTCCAGTTAATGTACAGCTAGAAAAACATTCATGTCATCAAGTAATAAGTGTAAGTGGATTGAATAAATGTCAAGATGGGTTTAAAGAAATTGAAAAACAAACTCTCATCAGAGGCAGTTGAGTGTGGGAGGTATAGTGCATCTAATATGGAATGGAATATTAAAGAATAAAGTTAAGAAGAATAAACAGTGTGATGAGAGAAGAATAAACAGTGTGAAGAGAGAAATGTATGCAGTAAATATTAGAAAGTGCATCAGAGCTCAGATAAATATTACCTCTCCCACCTACGTAAGATTCTGAAGACTGCTAAGAAAGGACCAATGTCTTAAAAATACAGAAAAAATAAGTAATTGCCCACATGGGTAGACCTTGCCCTGAAAAATAGTGAATTTTTTCATTCATTTGAAATGCTAAGGGAATGTCAAGGAAGAGATCCTAGAAGCAGTGTTAGAAGATGTACCTTTGGTGAAGGAGAAAGAATGTGAAGGAAAAACTGCATTACACGTTGATTAATAAATTACAACTAATTAGAATTAGTCAAAACTACCATGTCAGGTTGGGGTCTTCCACTGCTGGTGAGTATTACACAGTGGTGTAAATACATCTCTAAAGCCCATGACTTATACCTACCGCTCATCCTGACAAAGGCAGAATTGCAATGAAAGAGTTCTTTGTATTCTTCAGACAATTCCTGATCAGGGAAGCATGGCAATTACCTTGTGTTTTAGGAATAGTTGGAGTTATAGGAATAAGATTTCCTTCTTAAGAACTTACAATAAAAAAGCAAAAATGCAAAAATTCAGTCTAGTCAAACACATACAGGACTCCTTAGTTTAAGAAGAATACTTACTCCATCTTTACTCTCCTTCTCATTATACCCTAAACCCGGATTCCATTACAAAAATAATCTGCAGTATGGGAAAAGATGGGGACAGTGATATATTTTAGCACTTATAGTATTTATATTCCTGGTTTTAGTCTGGATGACTCTAAAATGTTCATTACAAAATGTCTCAACACCTAGAAATCTAGGGGTTCTGAACTGCTGTTGCTGCAATAGTCTCATCTCACAGAATTATCTGCAGGCACTCATCTTGTATCAGCATGGCCTGGATAAATATTCTGAAAGATGGTAAAATGAGTTCAAGCATTTTGTGAGAGCTGTGATTGTGTTGTGAGGTGACCCGAGCAAAACCAAGAAATGATGGGAATTATTGCCTCTACCTCAAAGTCATACTTAAAGTGAAAATAAGAATGTGTACTTGAAAAAAATCTAAGATATCTCACTGCAGCTGTATGGGGTAGCTTGGGTCAACAGTGTTATGTGGGTGTCTGCTTGCCATAGGAATGATCAGCAGTTAGAAGATATAAAAATGGATCTGTGAGGTTAAAGGAGGGAAATGTGTTTCTAGGACAGTGAAAAAAAGTGGTAGGTTGTAAAATTTTGGTTTGTAACTCTTTCTATCAAGTAGGCCAAGTGTTATGTCTGTACAGGCTGCTCTCCTCCATATGCACAGACAAAATGAATGTGTGCTAGGGCTAGACTGTATGTCTACCCTATTAGAAAAGAGTAGAAAAGAGTAACCTTAATAATATACTTCTAAGTAATCAGAAGTTGTTTTGGTGTATATAGCAGTATAAGGGTACAGAAAAGATTGTAATCGGCCCCTCTCCAAAGAATTTGTTCATTTTGCATGGCCATTTCATCACTACAGTATTTTTTTTATTAATTTTATTATTAATGGAATTGTTTCTAAGAGTCAGTGTTAATTTAATCAGATCTTTGTTGGCAGTTGCAAGGGACACGTGATATAAATGTAACGTGCTGGGATTCCTGCACATCTCTGTTCCCGTTGTTTCCAAAACACTTTGTCATAGTGACTGGTAATACTGTTACTGTTTCAAAATGCCTGGAATTTATAATAACTTGGCTAGTGAGAGAAGTCATGAGCATTGGCTGTGTCCTAGTCTTGACTGACTTATAATATGGAAGTCTGTGTAAGCAGGAATATGCGAGGTAGGACAAGCTGTTAATTTCCTTCACCATCCACACCTCTTTTGAGCATTTCTGCAATTAAGCTGTTAAGAGTTTTTTGACACATAGCTGCAGAAGACTGTTTATCTTTGTCGTGTGTCATTTCCTGCCCTTTATACAAAGTACAGGCACCAGTTTCATGAATGGCCATGCTTTTTTGCCTTGACTACTAACTGTTTCTCCTGTACATACTGTAATGGCACATTAATACACATTATAGATAGCTCTGTCTGAGTTATCTTGGTTGTACCCATCTCACCAATCTTTGACATCTTAATAAATTAATAAACTATTTTCTCTCCTAGTGCATGGGATCTTACTTCGTGAATTACAGGAAAGGTGTGAAAGGATGCAGGAGGTGGGAGTGTCAAGATTTTGGATTATGTGATGAGGAAGTACCAAAGCACAAAAATTACAAGGCAAGTCAGTGCACCTGTGTGTAGTTTTGCAAGGCTGGGACGCTGGGGTGAAAGCAGAGAGAGCATGGATTCTGCTGGGTCTTTTTTTGGATGGAAGATACTTTGAAAAACTGCCCTGCCCTTTGAAGGGACTGTCAGCTTCAAGGGAAGTTATTTTGCATGGTCAGGACTATCATTGTTTGAACTTCCTTAGAGCTTGGACATCAAATTTGCCCACAAAGCACACTAAATGAAAGACCATACTTAGCAAGTATGAGCAAAGTCAGCCTTTCAAGAGAAGAGGTCTCAGAAAAATTCTGTAAAGCATTTGCTTTATTGTAATAGGGCATCAGCAAAAGACTGAAAGAAATTGAAGATGACCATGACAATAACGGACGTTTATCATGCTGTGAATCATTGTCCCAAAGGGAATGACAGGGACTCGGCCACTTGGGAAATTTGAAGTCAAAGTGAACAAAACACTTGAAAATGTATTAGCTGAAGCTTAGTTGAAGTAACTGTCAGATGACTGAATCAAAAAAGTATACAATATTGAGTCTTTTACCTCATTTACTTCAAATAATTTTGACAGAGGAAGCAGAACAGAGATGTGCTGGGATGGGGAAGTAAGAGGAAGTGATGAGGGAAGAGGAGAGTTTGAGTTAAAGCAATTTGAATCCACATGGATAGAAGAAATGTAGATAACTAGAAAGCAGAAAGGTTTCTATGGTCTGTATAATGAGAAAGAAAAGGTAACAAAAGAAAAAAGATGGAAGAAATAGGAGTAGGAAATGAAACTCTATGCATAAGTATAGTACCATATGAGAAAACACCAATTAAAAAAACATGAAAGAAGGAGTTAGCAAAAAATAATCAGCTGTTGAAAACAACCCACTTGGAGAAATGCAGAGAGAAAATTGACGTTTTGTATTGTGTTGTCACTGAATACAGCAAAGAAATTATTTTGCTCAAATAAGACACAGCAACATAAATTGAGAAGTAATGTGTAATGCCGTCTGATCTCGACGTGCTGAGATAGTCTCAGAAGACAATTTATAACATCTTAACAATAACTAGTAAACTAAATTGGGGTTTAACTACCACCAAATTAAAAGTTTATTTTTAGTGTTTATATTTAGTGTTATATCTCCTAGCTGGGGTTAGAAGACCTTAATTAGATTCTTTTGCTAATAAATGGGGCTCTGAAAATTAGCCCCTATTTCAATCTGTCCTATTTTCATATAAGTTTATTATTACCAGAATTATTTTTCAGTCAATCAATCCTTATATTTGATCTTTATCTAATCACGTCTTTACTCCCAGCTTTCTCAAGACTCAGAGGTACCTTTAGCAATTGAGTTTTTTACTGTGTTCTTCTCCCGTCCATTGTGAAGGGAAATAAGAGACACATGCATTTTCCAGCACCTGTAGGACAGGACCATTCTGAGAAAATGATATACTAAGGCTCTAGCTCATTAGATGTGGGCTATATGCAGGAAGAAATAGCACATGCTTGTTTTTATTTCTAGATATATCAGTGCTTAAGTACATCTTGGAATAACAAAGCAAATAAATAGGAATGCATTGCAGTCTTAAATTTAAAATAAAACAACTTATCAGTGTATCACAGATTTTAAATTTAAAGTGAATCTATATATCACCAAACATCAAGATGAACAATTTAGCACATATAATAACAAGATAATGATGATATAAGTATCTAGTTGAGGGACCGAAATGTATGCTTTCCCAGCAGAGGAAAGCCAGAGGTACTGTACAACTAGTGTGGAGAGTGGGATTTATTTGGGGTGCCTGTGAGAACTCTGACCAAGACTAGAACAAGAGAAATGCCTTTATGTCTAGCAATTCTAATTTCCAGGGTGCAGCAGAGACCTCCTGCTTCTTTCAGGGCCAGCTTAGGTTTTTAACATCAGGGGGAGGATTGATAGCAGGTCTTGCTCACAGTTTCGTCATATGACCTATTGGCCAAATATGTTGTGAACTGTTGCTTAGGAGACTACTATTTTGCTACTTTGCACCCTGCAAAGTGACTTTTCCATTCATGTCGCTCCACTGATAAATACCATGAGGTCTAGTCTCCATTAACAGTAGTCTCTCCATTACAGTAGTCTGGAAAGAGGCCTATATTAAGTTATCAAGATCCTGAAGGACCTTACCCTGCTCAAACCAAATGCAAAGTTGAGATCTCAGAAGCTCCAGCAAACATTCGGGATCTGGGACCTGTAGGTAAAAACCTGCTTCTCTGTTTTCTCCTGCCTGTTCCACAATGGGCAAGTGTTGGCTTGGTCCTACACCTCTGCGCAGAGCAGCAGCCTGAGCAGAAAATTTGTCCAGAGTAAGAGAGTTGCCTGGCTAATGATTGGCAGTCACAAAAAAATCTATCCTCAACTGTCCTCATTCATTATTTCTTGTGAAGAGTTTAAAGAAGCTGTGTAATGATTAGCTAGAGTTTGTTAAACCTGGGGTTTCTGAATCCCTGTTGGATTCATATGCATGCTTCTTTATCATGCTTTTCTGCAGGTTGGTGTTGCAGCATCCTTAGGAAATGAAATAGCTGAATAAATAGAGGTTGTATAGACAAGTGCAACATTCAGGGAGTTTGATCTAACCAGTCTTACATTACAGTTTTGACTGGATTTCTGCAAGAGATAGATTTCATTGAAATGTAGGGATATTTTTCACCCCCCTTAACATTTTTTTCTCTATTTCTTTCAACTAAGCAACTTTAAAAAGAAAATAGAAAAGAGGAAAAGAAAAAGAAAAAAAATGTCAAAACAGAAACTGTCGTAGTACTATATGAATGTGAAAGAAGTAGAATGGTCCCAGGGAACAATCAACAGTAATTTACACTTGGCATATTAAGTAAACAGACAGCTCTTCCAAATTACAGTACTTGTGAATGTCAGAAAAGGCTATGAAGACTATTAGAAAAAAAATTTAGGTCTACTCAGTAATTCCTATGCCAGCTAGAAAGAATATAAATTATCTTATCTCAATACTCTAAATTTTTGGAATACTTAATTTTTGTCATCTTGAAACTGCTGCTATAATTGTATAGCATTGAATGTTTTATTTTATTTTTGTTAAAAATAGAATATCATCATATGAAAAGAATAAGAAATGTTTGACATTGCAATAGTCCGTGAAATTCAGTCCAACTTTCTTTACTTTATTTGGCATTTTAAACTCTTAGAAATTAGCAGCCATGTTTTCCTGCATGTCTACATGAACACAGCATTTGACTCTGGCCTAAGAGCAAGTTGTTTCCAAGTTAGAGGACTATTTCCTGTCTTTTTGTTTGACCCACGTTTACAAAAATTAAGACAGATCTGTGGTTGGTCTTTATTATGGCCTAAATGAATTCCACTAATTTGATCCAGAGAAAAGCAGTCTTTTGCGCTTAAAGGTCACTTTCATTCTTCCATTTTACTACAGGAATTAAGAAAAGCTGTAGGTTTTAAGTTAATAGGACCAAGCCTCTTGAAAGCTTTGTCTATCAATGAATTCATCAGTTGTACTTACTAAAGAATTCTGAGTGAGAATTGAAGTTCATTGAGGCATCTTGGTCATTTATTTATAGAAATCTGGCTTTTTCGGGGGAAAAAAAAAACAACAGAGAAAAAAATAAATTATACAAATTTAGAATTTCTGATACCTTTACCTAGGTAATCTCAGTCTCCTATGGTGCAACTTAAAAGGTTACCTAGGTACAGGTAGCCTCAAAAGATTCACAGTACTCCCCTCCAAATATTTGTGAAGTTCAGCCATTTCCCACGTACCTCTCTGTTAAGCACGTGTAAAATCCAGCCTTCCCTCATAGTGCCATCTACAGCTTTTGCCTGCTTCTCACATTGTTATCCACCATGTTCAGCAGCTTCTTAGGTCATATCCAATAGCTTTTAATAGCCTGTTCTCTTAGGTAAACCTCAAGCCAGATCCTAGTCAATGCTTTAGTTATTTACCTGCAACCCTAACCTGGTGCTTAGCCACTTTTAGAGTATCTTGAGGTCTCAGGTAAATTATATTTCACAGTAGAATACGCCATTCCTTAGGAAATGATAGGGACTGTCATCTGAATAAATGGGAATTGTTGGTATAAATCTATACACGTTTTGAAGAGAATAAACTCCTCCATTAACAATTCTCTGCTATTCAATTTTCATTGACAAAAAGGAGTATTAAAATCACGCTGCATGTGACATAGATTGCTCACAAGCAACTACAGAACTATGCAGTTCTTACCTGAACCTCATATTACTTTGCGGAAAGTTTAGTTATGACATTTACTGAAGTTTTCCGTGTGCTTGACCAAGTGTGGCTTCAACAAAAGAAAAGAATTAAATTAAAATGGACATTTTCTTCTGCAAAATCAGGTCATCATGTGGTTGTTGTACTTCCTTGCAAAGAACTGTGCTTATGTAACATGAAGCATTTTTCAGTTTGCTTAAAGCCTGGATATCTAAAGTTTGCCCAAAATTTGGAAATCTAAAGTTAGAAATGACACATACAGTACAATGCAGGTTAATCTGTATTCCAGACAGTGCATGACCATTTGGGAAGGCAAAACTGGAGACACAGAGATCCTGCTGTTCACAGACTTGGTCTGTTTAAACAGTCCTTTACTAGCTATGCATCTATAAACTCAAAGGGAAGACTCTGACATGTTGGATGAGGCAGATGAAGGGAATTGTTTCCTTCCTCATGATGAGTAGCTTTGTCCTTTGTTTCTGTGTGTGAGCCTAGTTTAGCTTTATGCACTCTGTAAACTGGGGGGAAGAATGATGCACATTAACTCTCCAGTCACTGGAGACTGGTAACTCTCCAGTCATTCAGTACACGGGTATATAGTTTCAAAATATTCCCCTGTGGATGTAACTCAATGTGTACATACAATGAACTCCTCATGGGATCTTGAGCAACAAATATGATTCAATTTTTATCTGCCAGCCATCATGTCTGTCTGCTTGTCTCTCTCTGACTCATCTTACAAAAACGGAATTGCCCAAGAGAAGCACTGTTCACTCTAAGTTCTCTAAAAGGCACAAAGAAAGTACTGAGGACCAGGGACTTTGGGCCTTATATGTTCATTTTTTTCTTCTACTTCCTAGTACCATGTAGGACTGCATAAAGCTGAAATGTAAAGTTTCTAAATGGTAGACTAAAATAATTTTCACTTTCCTCCAATTCCTCTGGCAAAATTAGGAAGGATAATATCCCAGGAATTAATCTAGTTCATACTTCTGTCCCATCTAAACAATTAATCCTAAAGCTATGTCTAGAGAAGATGTATATTCAGCAAAGTAAGGGTATAATGTAAATGGTACTACGTTGCACATCATTTGGGGAGAGTCCGTGTGTATTAGGGGGTACTGGGCTAAGACATGATAAGCAAAATATTAACAGGGTATTAATGTTTTTTATACCTGAGCAAAATTATCTTTTAAATGCAATTTTGACTTTAGCATCTGCACAATGTTTGATATCGAGTGGAAGAATAAGATCTCACAAAATGAAGGTCACAGAACATACAGGAGTCAAAAGAGGCTTTGAATTCCTTTCTTCCAAGTCTGTACATTTTTCTTGTCTAGATATTGTTTAGTAATCATTACCTCATCAACATGCTGGATTATGCTCATAATCAGTTGGCATTTTCAGAGCTTTTACTGAGTTGTATGCAGTATTGAACTGTGTAAATAGCCAGAGTTCAGAGCTGTTTACGCCCTGAAACGTATGGCTTTTTGCGTGGAAATTCTTAGGACGTGTGAGATGGAATTATCAGGTATATCCATTCCTACCTAGTTGCATGACAGGTGATGTAATAGGAAGAAAAAAGTTGACCTTTTATTAGTATCCAGAAAGGATATTGCTGTTATGCTCAAAAATATTTATATTAAATGAGGGATAACTACAGAATACGTAAAATAGAAATAAAGAACAAAGTACAGGTAAATGGAGAAGATAGAGAAAGGGCAGTTTTGGTAAACAAAGAGCAACAGAATTGGGAATGGCAAAATCAATACTCTATTTTAAGCAGTGGACAGAGAGCAGGCTTCATGTACAATTCAGTGACTAACAACACTCTCTAGTGTGTGCATAGAGCCAAGTTTAGGGTGAAATGGATGACTTATCTTAGGGAAGAAAGAATCTTCAACTATCCCTGCCCTTGAAAATGCCCTTAGAGTGTATGTTTATCTAAGATAGCTCAGGAGTTATTTTCTCTTAAATATGATCTTAGAATTAAAAATACATACAAAAATATATGTCCATGAGAATTTTGTGGACTGCTTTCTGTTGTGCATACTTCATGAAATTAACTGAAATGGAATCTTCTCATTATGGGAGTCTGCTTGTTTAGAAGGATTTAATATTCCTCACATTTAATGAAATGAGGAACCCAATCTGCTCAACTTGGTCCAAATGAAAAGGTTAATTTCATAAGAACATAAACGTATCATTATGTGAAGTCAGTTGCAAGTAAAATTCATAGGAAAAAATAAAAAAGTTTTTTCTCAAGCCTTTTTTCTGTTATGGTTTAGGAGATGATATGGAGTAGGAAACTATTTGGAAATGTAGCACAGCTCAGCTTACTGTCTGTACGCTAGCACTTTTGCACGTCCACGTGTACAAGCTTCTGCTTAATTTCAGTGGGACCTTTCATCTATATTTACCCCTTTGTTGTTTAGCATATTGAAGTTTTACTAACCATCATAGTTTCAAATGGCCATTGCATCCTCTACCTTTAATTTACTGCAGTAGACTTTCACTTCCACTTTGGAATTCCTCTGCTTCACACTAGTGAGTTAATGGCTGTTGTACACTGATGCTTTTTTCAGCACGATCTTCTTGCTAGGCTTCAGGAGAACAGAAAAAGTTTATGATTTCCCCTGGTATCTCTTTGACGTAGCTTTGACTTGGTAAGCTCATCATATCACATTATGAAGGTGACGTCTGTAAACCTCCAGCGCTTACTAACCATAAACATCATCAGTTTTGTAGATGGTCTCTGCATGAGTACGGATTATACTTTTGCTTTAGAGTTATATGTGATTCCAGATACTACTTTCTTCTACTCCGTCAGCAGAAAAAGTCTCTAATTATACTGTAGGCACAGTCAACAGAGTCAGCAAAACAAAACTTATTATGTATTACAAAAAATCCAGCAGTGAGCAGCTCACGCAAATTCTTTATGGAGTTACAGAAAATAGGTTCTCTATTAGCAGAAAAAAAGTTCTGACTTGCTGTCACCTTGATAAGCTCTTGAATGATTTTTGTTTTCTTTCCTTGGTACATTGACATTGCAATTTCATACATTCCCTTTTATATTATTTTGGCAAACTTTCTCTGTTATAGACATTGTACTAAAACACTGAAAATTCATTAGCTTATACTCCATAAAGGTGTTAGATTTAGCAATATATGTTGGATATGGTTTGGTTTTTTTTCTTCCTGTTCCACAAAGCGAAGAGCACAAAGGAGCAGGAGAACAACATACGCATAATCCTGTTTAACCATAGTCTGCTCTCCTCTCCTTTTGCCTCTGGCTTCCAATAATCTCTGTAAACTTTGAGCAAGTAATCTGAAAAACCTCATGATACCAAGACAAGTCTTGAACTATAAATATTCACCATTTTCATGGACTCTTGAACAATTTATGGGCTTGGGATATTTTTTCTGGTTTTATCTGCTTTTCTTCTGTTTCAGTGAATGGCCATGTACACTTAACGTCTGTTTTTCCTCTTCCCATATACCCAGTTTACTTATTTCTCAATTCTGTCTCTGTGCTCAGACTTAAAAGAAGCATGACATAACCACTTTCCTCTGATGTTCTCTGCCACACAGATTTATTTTAAAAAGAAACTATTTAAGGGGGACTTCCTCAGAGTATGCAGAGGGTGACACCTTGCTGATTGCCTTGCACTGGCTCTCATCGTGTCTGCTGCTCTGTTTTGCAGTTTCATATTCCAGCAGAGATGACAACAGTCAGGGAACAGGAAAGAAAAACTAACAAAAATATATTTAGGTAGATTTGATTTATGTTAAAGGATTATATTAAATTGGATATTTGAACAATTGCATATTGTCAGGTAAAAAGAAACCCCTAATATGACCACTGCTCGGAATGAGATCTAAAAAGTCAGATATCTGACTATCATTACCCCCCCAAAAAAAATCAACACCAGTGTTGGTTTCCCTGCAAAAAAAAACATGCTAAGATAACTGCTTAAATGATAGAGTAAAT